>JAVTVY010026672.1:0-101437 GCA_036873755.1 Hanleya hanleyi | reverse complement strand
CATTCAATCACACCCAAATTTTTCTGGTAAGTGTTCTTAGAATTAAATCACTGTATCAACATTCAAGCACACCCAAATTGTTCTGGTAACTGTTCTTAGAATTAAATCACTCTATCAACATTCAATCAAACCCAAATTGTTCTGGTAACTGTTCTTAGAATTAAATCACTCTATCAATATTGAATCACATCCAAATTGTTCTGGTAACTGTTCTTAGAATTAAATCATTCTATCAACATTCAGTCTTACCCAAGTTGTCCTGGTAACTGCTCTTAGAATTAAATCACTCTATCAACATTCAATCACACCCAAGTTGTCCTGGTAACTGTTCTTATAATGAAATCACTCTATCAACATTCAATCACACCCAAGTTGTCCTGGTAACTGTTCTTATGATTAAATCAATCTATCAACATTCAATCACACCCAAATGGATCTGGTAACTGTTCTTATAATGAAATCACTCTATCAACATTCAATCACACCCAAGTTGTCCTGGTAACTGCTCTTAGAATTAAATCACTCTATCAACATTCAATCACACCAAAGTTGTCCTGGTAACTGTTCTTATGATTAAATCACTGTATCAACATTCAATCACATCCAAATTGGTCTGGTAACTGTTCTTATAATGAAATCACTCTATCAACATTCAATCACACCCAAGTTGTCCTGGTAACTGCTCTTAGAATTAAATCACTCTATCAACATTCAATCACACCCAAGTTGTCCTGGTAACTGTTCTTATAATTAAATCAATCTATCAACATTCAATCACACCCAAATGGAACTGGTAACTGTTCTTATATTTAAATCACTCTATCAACATTCAATCTCCCCAAATTGATGGATCTGTACAGACCGAATGCGCATGCGAGTCCCGTTTTTCTGCGCAGTGCAGTCAGAGGGTGTTACACCGACTTTTGGGAGGTTACAAACTCTGACAACAAGATAATGGCAAAGCACATAGATGTTTTGTAATAGATATCTTTATGTTGACGTTGACTTTGTTATTCTATTTAAATAAGCACCATTGATACCTTGCAGAGATACACTGGTTACACAGGTGTATTTTGGCTGTTGTCTGGTGTCATAGCTATGCACATAAGTAAGTAGGTTATGCAATGTTAACAGACCTGAACAGTTCAGATGTTTGGAGTATAGAACATGTATTTCTCATCTACTGTCTTTCCGTTATGTAATTTGGGCACAGTACAGTTAGGGTATGGTGTTTGAATGGGCTTCTACACCTCAGATTTGATGTTACTATGTCCAATATCCAGATGATCACATTCACAATAGAAATGATACAGCAGTTTAAGCAATTTTACTCTATGCTTTTACTGTGCAGGAATATTTAGTGTTCACAGGCATATTTGAGGTTGCCAAAATATTCATTGAGTACATGTAAGAATATATGAAACACATTTGATCAATTTCACTTCACCCACGTTACACTTTTACTTTCTTCAGTTATATAATTGATGCTCATTCTCCAAGTTATCTTCTTTTTTTTGTTCCCCACCGGATACCGGAGGGTGATTTAGGGATTTTCTCCGTCCATCATCCCATCGTTCTGTCATTCCGTCACACATTCCTTGTGACTGCAATATCTCAAAAAATATTTGTCCGATTGACATCAAACTTGGACAGTGGATTGGTATGAGAGAGAGAGGATGGCTGGGATTGTTTTTCAGCAACTGGCATAATCCAATATGGCCGCCAAGGCCTTGACCCTATTCAGCCATGCTATCTAAGCTTGTGACTGCAATAACTCAAAAACAGTTTTTCCAATTGACATAAAACTTGGATAGTGGGATGGTATGAGTGAGAGAATTGCTGGGATTGTTTTTCAGCAACCTGCGTAATCCAATATGGCCGCCACAGCTGCCGAGTTCGGGTGTTCTTGACCCTATTCAGCCATGCTACCTAAGATTGTGACTGCAATAACTCCAAAACAATTTGTCCGATTGACATCAAACTTGGACAGTGGGTTGGTATGAGTGAGTGGATGGCTGGGATTTTTTTTCGGCAACCTGCGTAATCCAATATGGTCACCATGACCTTGATCTCTATTCAGCCATGCTAACAAGCTTGTGATTCCAGTAACTCATAAACTATTTGTCTGATTGACATCAACCTTGGACAGTGGGTTGGTATGAGTGAGAGGATGGCTGGGATTGTTTTCCGGCAACCTGCGTAATCCAATATGGCCGCAATGAACTTGATCTCTATTCTGCCATGCTAATAAACTTGTGATTGCAATAACACATAAATGATTTGTCAAATTGACATCAAACTTGGACAGTGGGTTGCTGTGCATGAGAGGATGGCTGGGATTGAACTTAGCAGCATCCTGCATAATCCAATATGGCCGCCATTGCCTTGACCCCTATTGAACCATTAAAGCTTGTGACTGCAATAACTCAAAAATTTGTCCGATTCACATCAAACTTGTAGAGTGGGTTGGTATGAGTAAGAGGATGTCTGGTATTGTTTTTCGGCAACCTGCTCAATTCAAAATGGCCGCCATTACCTTGACATTAAGCAAGACAAAAGTTGTGCTGGTCAGTGTAGGCATCATTCTTGACCATGCATGTCTACTTGAGCACATAAAATCTTCAGCAAAGTTCTCTTTCGATCATGATGAAGGCAAGAGTTACCAACTCTTACCTATATGTGATGTGGTATATGTGAGGTTAGCTGTTAGGAAGAGCTGTCATTTGTTGTTACAGTCATAGCACATTTCTGAATCGTGCCTCTTCCTGAAAAAAAAAAAAAAAAAAAAATTCTTGAAGCCGCATCACCACACCATTTTTTGTTCAGGGGATTTTGAACAGGAACAGAATTATTATTATTTTTTTTATTTTTTTTTTTGCATTTACATTACATTTACATAAATTTACATTCTATTTGGCCCTGTTGTATACATCTATGATGATAGGTTGCCCTGAGTTTCCAACTGATCCTCTATCACCACATAAACAGTCTTTCAAAATAGGAAGAGCATCCTTATTCAAGTTAACATTTGACATTTGGATATTGTTATTGTTGTTGGCATGTCATGAAGGCATTGTTTACAAAATGTCAGTGTTTTATGTACATTTTCCACAAAACTAAAGGCTAACTGGCTCCACTATCAAAACATTCATTCTCTTCTAGTTTGTGGGGATTCTCTGCAAACATTGAAGTGGGTTTTCCCTCTGACTTTCCTTACTGCTAGCATGTTACAGTGCTATACCGGCACTATGATCAGTATGTTCTAGGCCAGTTGATTTGCTATATCTGTGCTGAAAGTATGTGTAAAATTTGCCTCTTCATATGTTTAATTAATACGGGAAATAAATTGTTTCTGTTCCGCATCCACCTTTTGCACAGTATTGACAGAACAAAGAAGAGCCTGTCTCTGCAGTGACCCATGACTTCAGCTAGATCAGCTTCTGGTTCGTATAATTTAACTTTGCCCTATCTTTTAACCTAGGAGAATATTTTGAACTGACATCTTTTCATGTAATATTTGCCAAATTATACATTATTCTAAGCATAATGACACTTCTTTAAATACTGGGAAAATATCTTACATGTATGAAATTATGTTAGTTTAGGACAAAGTGAAATTATACGAACCAGTAGCTGATCAGCTGAAGTCACAGGTCACTGCACAGGCAGGCTCTTCTTTGTTCCCTTAATAATGTGTAAATGGTGGATTAGTTTGCCTGTATTGCATGCATGAATCAACTCAAATCATTTTTGAGAGACAATAAATTGGCCACCAGTGGGAATCAACCCAGGACCGGAATTGTATGTCTTACTGTGTTTGACAAATGACAGGAACATCCCCTGCATCTGACTGTACCAGCTGGAGAAAAATTGGTCAGTCGCTAATTGTGCATATTCCACATGTGAGGTGGTGATAGAAATTGAGATAGTTCCACATTTCTTCTGAGGTCCAATGAACATCTGATAATATTGCTCATAACCTCAGAAGAAATGTGAAAGAAATGTTGTAAAAAAATATGCACAACTGTTTCATGGCTATGGTTGGATATACGTGTAGGGTATGAGGTAGAAATATAAGTTAGTTTCAAAGGACAGATCTGTACGATCCATCTATCCAGTAGTGAAAAATCTTCTCTTTTTTTCCATGTCATATTCATTTTTTTCTCAAATCCATAAAACAAAAACCTAATAAAAAACATGTAGCTGTACAATTTAGTTACTGTATCATTATCAGCATGTCCAGTGTTTGAAGAAGTGTTTTTTGTTTTGTTTTTGTTTTCAACATTTGATTCCCTGCAACCAAACAATCTGTCAATAACATGGAAATATCCTTACAGCTAGATTGTTAAGCATCTATATTATGGAGAGATGTTGTGTTCGATTCTTCATGGGTGGTACTGCTAACTTATTGTCTCAAAATTATCTACTATAAGATTTTAGATATCTAATAAATTGTTCTGCCATTAAATTGCATTATATATTTTTTTGAAGCTGTTCAATCAGGGAAGTTTTGTGATATGTTTTGTTCTTCTGTTTATTTTACAGCTGCCCTACATGTAAGTTGAATTTAAATGGACCTGTTTTTTGGCATACATGTATTTACAGTATAGTTTTCAAACCAAAATACGAAGCTGCGCATCAGAAAACCCCTCGGCTCTGGGCGCCAGCCATTCATAATGTATTCCATTTGAAGCAAGACTTCAGGAACACCAAGCAGTCAAGTGACAAATATACAGATTATGAAAAAATTTGCCATTAGAAATGGCCTCTAAGGTTTATGTCCAATCAGAGAAGTCGGTATTCATTATACATAAGTCTGTTGATGCATCAATGATGTATACCAAATTTTGTCATAGAGCATTTGAAAATTATCAGAGATAGAGATCATTAATGATTTCGCATAAATTAAAGATGGCCGCCCATCCTTCCCACCACTCAGAGAAACTGATGTGGTTATTCATTGCAAGTGTCTTGATACATGGATGCTGTATACCAAGTTTCATATAGAACACTGAAATGGTATCAAAGATATACATCATCAAAGATTTTGCATAAATTAAAGATGGCCACCAAGGTTTCCGCCCAATCAGAAACACCAGAACTGCCATTTATCGTAAGTCTATTGATGCATCGATGATATATGCCAAATTTTACATCGAGCACTCGAACGGTATCAGAGATAGAGATCATTAATGATTTCGCATAAATTAAAGATGGCCGCCCATCCTTCCTGCCACTCAGAGGAACTGATGTGGTTATACATTGCAGGTCTCTTGATACATCGATGCTGTATACCAAGTTCATATAGAACACTGAAATGGTATCAAAGATATACATCATCAAAGATTTTGCATAAATTAAAGATGGCCAACAAGGTTTCCGCCCAATCAGAAACACCAGAACTGCCATTTATCGTAAGTCTATTGATGCATCGATGATATATGCCAAATTTTACATCGAGCACTCGAACGGTATCAGAGATAGAGATCATTAATGATTTCGCATAAATTAAAGATGGCCGCCCATCCTTCCTGCCACTCAGAGGAACTGATGTGGTTATACATTGCAGGTCTCTTGATACATCGATGCTGTATACCAAGTTTCGTATAGAACACTTGAATGGTATCAAAGATATATATCATTAAAGATTTTGCATAAATTAAAGATGGCCGCCAAGGTTTCCACCGAATCAGGGAAACTGGTTTGGTCATTCCTTTGAAGTTTCTTGATGCATCGATGATCTATACCAAGTTCACACACGGAACAGTGAAATGGTACCTAAGATACACAAGATTAATGATTTCGCATAAATTAAATATGGCCGCCAAAGTTTCCAACCAATCAGGTCCAGATTCAACAGGGTTCTGGGTCATGAGCATATGGATGTGCAGTGCAAGTTTGGTGTGCCTAGGGTAAGTCGTTCTAAAGATATCTTGGTAACGAGAAAGCTATGATGGTTTCGCATAAATTAAAGATGGCCGCCAAAGTTTCCAACCAATCAGGTCCAGATTCAATAGGGTTCTGCGTCACGCGCATACGGATGTGCACTGCAAGTTTGGTGTGCCTAGGGTAAGTCGTTCTGAAGATATCTTGGTAACGAGAAAGGTGTGACGGACGGACGGACGGACAGACGGACAGACGGACATGACGACGACAATACCCTTCGGCCAAATTTTGGCCGAGGGGTAAAAAGTGGTTTAAAGTTTATAATTTTTTTTTATAAAATTCATCCTGGAAATGATTTTCAATAGTTCCAAATTCATTAATTCGTTACATCCAAACAATCAGACCCCTTCATCTGAAAGCATTGATAACTTAAAAATATAAAAATGTGTGACCTTTCAATTTCATTATCCAGTTTAGTTATGTGGTAAAAGTTATCGTTAGACCAACCTGCAGAACCCAGTGAAAATAGTGAAACCCAGCAAAAGCTATTTTCTTTAATTTATGATTGGAAGAGTTTTCAAATCAAGTTAAATGACTAATAAACCAGCGCAAATATAAAGTGTTATATAATTTTACATGTTTAAAGACTGTTAATCACTTAATTATTTGGTCACCACATGTTAGATTACTGTGTGACAATGTGTGGGCCACCTGCTGTGATTGTCACATGAAAGAGCTAATCCAGTCTCAAGTTGCCAATAATACTTACATGTAGGCCCTACTTTTCACTGGGCTGAGAATTTTCAACTTTTTATCTGATTTCAGCTTTTTTTCTTGCAAGATTAAATTCTGAAACATTCTGACTTTGGTCTGAACATTTAAAAAATCACAGTACTGTGAGGGGGTGAAGTATTTTCAGGTTTTTTTCAGATATTTTATTCCTGCTGCAATCTTATCCCTGTATTTGACTCCAGTAAAGTTATACAGATTTGAGGACCGGACATTTTTTTCATTACTGTATAGGCAGCTGCAGTGTAAGCCAATATAACTTCTTTCTCTTTGTACTCATAGATTTAATGTGTGTGTTATTATTCTCCATAGACCATATATCATGCACATAATGTGACATTTGATAGCAATGATTGCAGTATATGAGGTGGGAGAAAGCTTGCATGGCATCCCCTTACTCCCAGCTTAATGTTACCCCTAACCCCCCAGCCAGGTGAAGGCTGCATGGCTCAAATCTCTAATATATACACACTGACTGTTAAGGCCCTGAAGTTAAGCACTTCTGTTGAGGTTGGAAATCTGGCACAAAGGACAGGAACTGAAGCCCCTTAGGTCAAGAAAACAGCTTTAGGGGTGTACCATTGACAAGTTATGACCAATTTGTGGGGGCTCTGGATCACAAATACAACTGTGTTGTCTGCTGTATCTGTTTATATGACAGGTTACACTACCCTTTCCCCTCTACCATCTCACACACCAGTATTTTAATCCATGCTCTCATATCTCTGCAGTGTAGTGTAACAGCCCAGTGTAAAGGGGAGTCGACCTGGGAGGCAGGCATGCTGAGTGATCAGTGTGTGACAGGCAGCCAGTGAGAGTGGCGGGAAATCTTGTTTGCCAGCTTTGTGTTAATGCAGCCTTCAGGCAGTGTTACTGGTCCCCCAGCAGTGCAGTACCCAACTCACGGCCCTTGTGTGTGCAGCCACAGTCTTCACTGATGTGAGCTTCTCTACATTTTCTCACTTCATTACATCTTTACCACTGGTGATGCTACTTTATTGTTATGTTCATCATGTGCATGGATGAATGCTTGTATCTATGACTTAACAGACTTCTCGCTGTGTTGTGTTCCATTTGGAATTTAGCGGCTTACAAATTGGACCATCAGCTTTTACGCATCATCAGTTCAGTTGGCAGTGGTTTCATTGGCTTTTCTCATCTGCTGTATTGCATCAAGTTCTTAGCCAGTCTGTGTGTGTAACAAAAGCTGTGGATTAGACTGGCTGCTGAAAGCAGGAGGAACAAAGGTTCCGTGTTGTTGTCATATGTTTTCATTGATGAACCGTTTATTGCTTTCTCTCTTTCTGCAGGCCAGATAGTGGCTCATACACCCACAGCTCCAGGGATCACCTAATGAGAGTATAGGACTATCACTGGATAATAGATAGCCAGTCTGTGGTGCTACAGAAAGATCGGACAGGATACAGTGTTCTTGTCCTCTCCATCATCAGGGATCTTCTGGACTCTTGGCCTAGGTAAGCTGGATGATTGTCTATATCTACATCAGTACCTATACTTTATAATGAATTACATCAATGTTAATCTCCACGATTGGATTCTCATGGTACGGTAATTCCCCTAATAATTCGATCACCGTAAGTGCAGCAAAAATGGCATATATCTGACAATATTCTTCATGGCACCAGTTACAAAGTGTCATATTTTGTCATCATATGACTTTTCTCCAATTTGAATGAAGAATGGGAATGTTACTTGTTCTCCTTGTTTGAATAACAGAGTTGAAAAGTAAACTTCCTGTGATTGAATTATTAGGGGAATTATCGTAAACCGTCTAATAACTGAATCACAGGAACTGACATTTCCAACCATAAAACCTCATATTTTATGAGACCTGAAAGTTGACCAGAATGATTCAAAATGATGCATGTACATGTACTCCCTTGTTTCTTATTTTAATGATTTAGAGGGTGATCAAATGTTCTAGAACTGATTGAATTTTGTTCACAGTATTGTGGGTGATTGAATTTTTATAGAGTGATCGAATAATATTGGATTATTTTATCCGGTTGGAACACAATCTCGCATATCCATTACCGGTAAATGCAATAAGTATGTAGTGGCCGATTGCAACCCATTTTTATCTGCCATAACTGGGGATTTTAAATTAGAATATACTAAAAAAAAAATTAAGGCAAACTTATTTACCCAAATCTGATTCTTTTTTGTATGTATGTGTATTCGGTATGATAACTCTTTGAGCCTCTTTATTTGAATATAATGTGGGGCACTCACCGAATCTCAGTATTGTGCATAGACATTTTCACATGTTTTAGCAATTCATTCCTCCTCTGAATGGGTGTCCGGTTAAATGTGTAACTTTTGTACTTCTGTCATAGCTCTGCAGAATGAGACATTTAAATTTGTATTTAACATGATCCCACTGAACATGTTTGCAGTCTGCCTGTAAAAGCGTTAAAGGTTCTATAAAGTACCCCCTGCACAGTTTGCATGAAAATGTACATAGAAGCTGTGTAAACAACAACTTGATATATTTTCTCCCATAAAGAACACAATAGCTTTTTTACACGGTATAACAGATGTGATAAAGGTCTTGAGACTGTAACCTCTGACCCTTGACGTAAAGTCTGATGGCATTCAATACTGTTGTATCATATTCACTCGGGTCAATTGTTATTGTGATGATTGAGGATGACAACATCATCACATCGGCAACAAAGGCTTTACATTGTAGCTTTGTGACATAGTTGGCGTTGCAATGGAAATGTTGTCAAGATCATTTACTACGATTACTTGATATGGTCAATCGTAATACGACTGATTCATGGGTCAGCGGATTATGGCCTTTATCATTTCAAAACAGACGTGATATTTGAAGGTTCAACTTCATTCTTCTAACCTTCGGTCATTCACCAATAAACTAATTAAATATCAAATATACTGTCTTACAACAATTTAACATAAAAATAGTATGGGTTGTGTGGGCCATTCGGTAGAACGTCCTTTAACTGATTAAAAACAGACATGATATATAGTCTGATTGTTTATACCCTGAATTTTTTTTGTGCTGTCAAATCTCCATGGAGAGTTCAACAGTAAACAGCAGGATTTGTTACTTCCAACCCACAGTATTGGCCCATTAACCCCTACTCAATTCCCCTGATAGCTCCTCTCCTTCAGTTTAGTGGAGTGGAAACTTGTTCAATATGTGCATGTTTAACCCATTTGGAGAGTAGTGCCAGATTAAAGTGGTTTCATGTTGTCATTTTAGTCATTTCATCAGGCAAAGATATTTGGTTTGACACCCGGAATCCATCTGCATCAGTTTCGTGTGGTTTGTGCGTTTCCAAGAGACTGTAAACACATTGGAAGGTTTGCTCTTGGACATAATATATACATTATTTGCATATTGTCATTTTTGTATTTTCAAGAATCATTTTCATATTACTGAACCACTCATCTCATCAGTTTTCCATAAGTGTACATTGATCCATAGTTGCCGAGCTGATAGCGATGCCCTATGCTCTCACACAAAATGACCGACCATGAGTATTGACAGACGTTCCTAGGTGTCTAATCACAGTTGCAATCTGTGGCATGTGGCTCAATTTTGAATTCTTTATTTGGTCACGAACAGTTTTGCAACTTCTCTGGGCCCCTGGGTGCTATTCCATAATTGCATTGAAAGTTGAGGCCGTAGTGAAATAATGACCACATGCCTGTGCTTTGACAATTAATGACTTCTGCAATAAATAGTTTTGTTTTGAGCATAGAAGTATGAAGCGGTCGTTACCAGTATTTCTGCTGTGCTCAGTATTAAAGCTTACGTTTTCTGTTGAGCGTGTATGCTTTTGTTAAGGCATTGCCCGAGTATAGAGTGGGTCAAAATCTGGCATTCACATTATGAGCCTGACACACAACTCTCTCACATGATTAAGCCAAGCTAACTCCCTTCAACAGGAACTGCTGTGAAATATTGGGTGAATTAGGCATCTTCAGTCTGGTGGAATACTACTTCATCAACAACCCTAATAGTGTACTCCAATACTAATAGTCGACTCCAATAACATGTAGTTGGCAGGCGTTGTTCAAGAGGCTGTTGAGAGCACTATTTACAGTGGAATCCGTTATTGATATACACTGCACCCCCTTACCAGCTGTAGTTAATGGACAGTATTTAGTAGTTGGCTTGTTGTTGGTTAATTTGTCATCTGTACAGTCATCTACCCAAATATCACCCTGGTAATAGGTTACCATTGGGCTACAGTTGGTTGTTGAATACCCAGCATGTTGGTATTAGTGTGGGCAGGCATTCCTCAGCTATATGGTTAACCTCACTTAATTCCATAACCACTTGCATAAATGCAATTCACAAACTGGGCTTCACAGGAAACTGTAATTGAAGCTCCCTGATGCAATGATTGGTGATGACAAATTACTTCCATGACAGGGTCATTTGTCAAACTTGTGGTACCCATATAACTGTACATGGGTGAACTCTCCAGTCAGAACCTTTGTGCTACCATTGAACCCTTCCAATTTTCATTGAAACCTTTATTTACAGTACAGTTTTCTATAGTATTGTTACGAAGCATTAGTCCTGAAACCTGATGACATTTCATCCCACTTCTATCCCATGATACAATGTACGTCGATGACATAATGACCCTGGAACATGACGTTAAACCTTAATTTTCTCTCTCTCTCTACAATTATCCTGTCACCTCCCTCATGTATTACAACAATTTAATTACCAACACGAAATCCCTAGACTGGATAAGCCAGACAAACAAGTTCTGCCAGCTTTAATTTGGTGCAGGGTTACATGCAGGACTTCACACTTTGTGGGCACCAGTTCTGTGTGCATTTTCATCCAGGTCTTACAGATCGATCGATACTCTGGCTCGAGAGGATGCATTGTTGATTAAATAACGACAAATCAATACATGATTGAAAGAGGCAGGCCTCAGAGTGTTCCTGTATTTCCTATATTTTCCTACATTTGCTCAAAATCTCTATTATTTCTGCAAAAGGCTAACTATTTCAACTTGAATATGATGAGAAATGGCAAGAGTAGTATCTGTTTTTGTGACGTCGCTATTATCGATAGAATATAGGGTTCAGATCCAACATTTAATATCCACATCAATAATCGAAAGTTGTTTTCCTCACGTGTGAACTGTCAAATGGTGTCATTTCACGACTGGTAAGTTGTGCTGATCATACAGTGTTTCTGATAAGGTATGGTGACTGATATTTCATTATTCCATTCAGCATGAAATTGTGTAAGCATTCTCCTATATACTCCTATATTTCTGGGAAAATTTTCCTATATTTCTTCTATATTTTCATGAAAAACCCCTGAAGAGCTTTTGGTCTATTGTTTATGTATGCTTACATGTACAATGGGCTCTGTAGCAGTATTACCAAATCAATGACAGCACCAGGATAATATGTAATTTAAATCTCTATTAAACATTACTGTGTGTAACTATTCGAAGTCAAATACATAACAGCGATGACAGCGACCGTGTGTTTGGGTGTCCTCTGTGAATGGGCAAATTCTACTCTGAACACAGCTGACTTGTAATGTTATACATGTACGACTGTACAAATCTTTTGTTAAGGCATTGTCCCGGTATAGAGTGGGTCAAAATTTGGCATTCAGATTATGGGGCTGACACGCAACTCTTTCACATGATTACGGTAATTTCCCTATTAATTCACCTTCCAAATTTAATTCGAAAACGGCCGATTTTTCCACTGTCGTGATTTTGTCCATCCTAATAAAACGAACACAGGAGCATTTTCAATATCCGTGAAACAATAAATTCGAACACTCGTGTTTTCGCCACGGAGTTCATGCCGATGAAAGTAAAGTGAATATGTTACTAGAATCTCGTATAGTATATCTGCGTATGCTATTATTTGTAAGCGCAGAGAAACAACAGGGAATGGTACAATATAATCGGACTGAATTACTATTACTTACAGTCTATAAGGAAAAAAAATTGATTCAATTAACTCCGCAGTCATTTTATCCTAACTTGATCGCGTTTCGCCGCAGTCGGGAAAAATATATACGGTAGTCCCCCGCACGTGGTCGAGTGTCTGGCCCGCTATTGAATCATTCTTCAGTTTCCAGCGTTCGTATATCAGATATCTTTCTTTAAACCAGCATTCCTTTATTTGAAAAACACACATTATTTTAAGTAACAAATTTGAGAGATCTTCAACATTAATATATTTGTTCGTCGTATATGCTAAACCCCTCGCTGTCCCCCATTTACCTGCCCGACCTGCCCTGTATTATTCGTATGGGAGGCACTTGGGCCGTGTTCAAAGGAGGCACTGGAAGGGAGCAGAGTTCAAACTTTGTCGGGTGACGTTCCCGCAGAGATATCAAGTTGTAACGTGTGTGCTGGTGAATTGCATCAGATTTCTTCACAGCAACTGAATTCAGCAAGATGCGATTTAACCTTTCGGTATGCTGTATGCTATTCGTTATATTTTCAGGTGAAGTGGACAATCAAACGACCATTATTTGACGTCAAAAATGAGCCATCACGGAAAGCCTTTTGGAAGGATGTACATTTAACGTTGATTTTATTTTAGTATTTTGATCAATAAAAATTTCTAAAAATAAAAAATCTGGACTACAATTCTCGAGCATCACTTGTTTGTGCATGACAACGTATCGACAAGCCTGGAAGATCACAAACAATGGTGAAAGGGTTTCCTTTTTTCTTTCAGAACATCCATTCCCCCCCTCCCTCCCCCTAACAGTCCATACGTCCGTGTTATTATCCACACGACAAGGTGAGGTATTTACGCAGACCCCATGTGGTAAGTATATTTGACCGTAAACAAACCTACAGAATTACGGTGATCGATCTGACTCGTCCTGCATTCTTCATCAGGTTCTCTGATTTTTCTCCCTTCTAATAATACTCAACATACAATATCTAATAGCATGTTCGTGAAAGAGGCCGTATTCACTGTATAGGAAACAAACTTGAAACGATGTGTTCACATCGCACGAATAGTATACCCCCTCAGTGCCCCTCAATTTCCTACTGAAACACCAAGCCTCCACATGAATGACATTTGCTGCAGGTCTCCTTTGATATTTAAATTGTCAATGGCTACATTGTTTTGAGTAGGGATAGCTTGCTAATGAAGTGTTTAGTTTATTTTTAGCCTGTCCAGCTATTTCCCATTCAGCACAGCTTGTCCTCCAGAGAAAACCACATAAAATGGAAGAATCCAAAGTCAGGATAGGGGTGACAAGATGTTTCAGTTTCCAGTGGAGAGATTCTGAACAGCATGAAATATATAGTGAAATAGGAGAGTCCACGTGCAGCATGCAAGTTTCACCCAGACTGGAAATGACACTTATTCATATGCAAATGAGATCGTGTGTAATAACATTGAATTGACTGCCTGGGGAATACCTTGTCCCTTCGGAAGCCCAAATTCAGCTCTGGGTGAGGATGTGCGATTCACCAGCAAGAGGCAATTGAAAGGGGTTTCAAATTAATGCTGCAGTATTATGGGTTTGTGTGTTAATGTGTGGCCCTTTCCAAATGTGTGTAAATTTCACAATACCTCATTCAAACTTGTTATATCTTGGTTTTGATTGCATCTATCGTTTAATGAAACATTGACAGGAAATCACACCGTTGACAAACGTCAGTTTTCCCACCAGGGGACACAAACAAATTTTGCGATGTGAAGCGCCGACAACAATCATCTCTGCATGTGCTCTGTTTTGTTCAAATATTATCATAAAGACTTACTCTTTCCGGTTTTGATAAATATTTTATTGTGAATGAAAATATTTCTTACGAATACCCACGAACTTACCAAAATTCCAGCAATCAAAAATTCTTTGGAATTACACCGCGCATTTTTACACTAAGAATCAAAACATCGCTATCGCCATTCCATTACTCTATATGCTAAACAAATTTGAGAAACATTTAAATGGCATTAGGTAAAGTTTCGGAGATGAGAACATACCAGTATTTAATTAATATTCAGAACGATATCATACTTCGACTTTTACTTTTAGTAAACTGTTACAGTACCGGTACCGTAATAGATATTCTCATACTTCAAACAAACCAATCGAAACGTGTATTGCCGACTGACACTCGGTTCTCTTGTACAATCCGCGGTTAATTCAACATTAATTTCGTGTCATAGGTCCGGGATATTTATTCAAGTCCTGGATGGTGTGTGTAAAATCATGCACAGTGAAGACCAAAAAGTCTATGACTTCGTGATACAATCCTACACAAATTTTCCGTTGGTTCATTTTCAGGGTTCACAACAACAACGTCGACATACCGAACGACTTGAACATGGAATACTCTAATATGTGTATAGTTTTATATTTCCAGAATATTCATTCAATTCCATGTCAGTTAGGTTTCATAATATAGATCATAGCTAATACTGAACAAAAAGGAAGGAATACGTTCAATGTTTTGGCCTACTTTTACGATGTTATTATGGACGCGAATTTACGGACGTCAGCTCAAAAATCTGCATGATCGTGCTGAACTTGTCACACGATAAATATGCTCGACTTCCTCGAATAAAATTAGACGCCTTTATCAGGGTAGAGGAGATTTTCTGACATCATACACTGCATTTTATGGAAACTGATGAGATATCAAAGTTAAAACACGGTAATAAATACGATCACTACGACCACGGCGAAGCGGTCCGCCATTTTGGATTCTCCGTGAAAGTCGGCGCGACATTTAATTCGAACACTCACGTTTTTCTAGAATTCGCTCAACAAATAATTCGAAAGTAGCCAATTTTTGGAGTGCTGAGTTTCATCACTACATCGCGAATTAATAGGGAAATTACCGTAAGCCAAGCTAACTCCCTTCAACAGGAACTGCTGTGAAATATTGGGTGAATTAGGCATCTTCAGTCTGGTGGAATACTACTTCATCAACAACCCTAATAGTGTACTCCAATACTAATAGTCGACTCCAATAACATGTAGTTGGCAGGCATTGTTCAAGAGGCTGTTGAGAGCACTATTTACAGTGGAATCCGTTATTGATATACACTGCACCCCCTCACCAGCTGTAGTTAATGGACAGTATTTAGTAGTTGGCTTGTTGTTGGTTAATTTGTCTGATCATGTGCCATTAGGTACAGTAATCTACCCAAATATCACCTTGGTAATAGGTTAACATTGGGCTACAGTTGGTTGTTGAATACCCAGCATGTTGGTATTAGTGCGGGCAGGCATTCCTCAGCTATATGGTTAACCTCACTCAATTCCATAACCACTTGCATAAATGCAATTCACAAACTGGGCTTCACAGGAAACTGTAATTGAAGCTCCCTGGTGCAATGATTGGTGATGACAAATTACTTCCATGACAGGGTCATTTGTCAAACTAGGGGTACCTATATAACTGTACATGGGTGAACTCTCCAGTCAGAACCTTTGTGCTACCATTGAACCCTTCCAATTTTCATTGAAACCTTTATTTACAGTAGAGTTTTCTATAGTATTGTTACGAAGCATTAGTCCTGAAACCTGATGACATTTCATCCCACTTCTATCCCATGATACAATGTACGTCGATGACATAATGACGGATGGGGATCATAATAACTCTGGAACACGACGTTAAACCTTAATTTTCTCTCTCTCTCTCTCTACAATTATTCTGTCACCTCCCTCATTTACAACAATTTAATTGCCAACACGTTCTGCCAGCTTTAATTTGGTGCTGGGTTACATGCAGGACTTCACACTTTGTGGGCACCAGTTCTGTGTGCATTTTCATCCAGGTCTTAACAGATCGATCGATACTCTGGCTCGAGCGGATGCATTGTTGATTAAATAACGACAAATCAATACATGATTGAAAGAGGCAGGTCTCAGAGTGTTCCTGTATTTCCTATATTTTCCTACATTTGCTCAAAATCTCTATTATTTCTGCAAAAGGCTAACTATTTCAACTCGAATATGATGAGAAATGGCAAGAGTAGTATCTGTTTTTGTGACGTCGCTATTATCGATAGAATATAGGGTTCAGATCCAACATTTAATATCCACATCAATAATCGAAAGTTGTTTTCCTCACGTGTGAACTGTCAACTGGTGTCATTTCACAACTGGTAAGTCGTGCTGATCTTACAGTGTTTCTGATAAGGTATGGTGACTGGTATTTCATTATTCCATTCGGCATGAAATTGTGTAAGCATTCTCCTATATACGGGGAAAATTTTCCTATATTTCTTCTATATTTTCATGAAAAACCCCTGAAGAGCTTTTGGTCTATTGTTTATGTATGCTGTAAAATGTATTTGTAAAATACACGTACAATTGGCTGTGTAACAGTATTACCAAATCAATGACAGCACCAGGATAATATGTAATTTAAATCTCTATTAAACAACAGCGATGACAGCGACCGTGTGTTTGGGTGTCATCTGTGAATGGGCAAATTCTACTCTGAACACAGCTGACTTGTAATGTTATACATGTACGACTGTACAAATGTTAGTGAATTAGGGCTCACAGTTAACGGCTAGAGGTGATTTTGGAAAATCAAATCCCACCAATTCCCCAAGAGAGAGTTATTCAACATAAATGCCATTATGTTCTTATCAAGTAATTGCACCATAGGGATTTCTGTAATAAATGGATTCTGAGGGAAATTGACTGCAGGAGAAACATGATAGTGCTGCAGGGTGTTCTACAAATCGTTACATGCTTTTTGTAAATTGTGTGCAAGGACAATATATTATTAGCATCATTCCATTTCATTGTAAATCAGCTTTTGTCATTAGTGTTTCTTCTAATAAATTTCATTCTATCTCGCTCTCTCTATAATAAAGGTAAAAAACCTATCTGAGCTGAGAATATTTCAGGCACATGTTATGATGATACCGGTTTGGTTATATATGATATAGCATTAGCAGCTCCCATAATTAAGATTCTTGCTGCAGCAAAAATTCTTGTGGCATTGAAATATTACCCATTTGACTCAATATTAAAAACAGCTGAGTTTAAGTAGCATTGCTGATTGCTGTGGCTAATTGAGGGGACTGACATATACATAGCGTTGGACAAGTTAAGCAACGTTAAGCTCGGTCAATAATTGGATGGGTGACCGGGTGCTGCACTGGCTGGACTGATCAGTGTCCAGGGTAATAGGAACTGTGAGCACTCTCGTGTTCTGGCACATATAGGCACTGTCGTGATATGACTGAAACAAGGTTGAAAACGACGTTAAACCCTACTACTCACTCACTAGTATTTTATATCCTTTCATGTAAATGTTTGGGCCCCATGTGACTTCCGGGGATTGACCTGGGATGTTGTTGTGCACACCGCAGGTCATGGTAAGAATAGACCTCCGCTCGTCGTGAGAGGTGACTGAGGTATCCATGGGGTTCCCATGTGAGAAAAGGAATAGGATGCAACGTCGTGATATGACTGAAATATAGATGAAAGCAACGTTAAATCATATTCACTCACTCACTGTAAATGTTTGGAATAATTGCTGAGGCAGAGAATGAATAGACTCTCTCTCTCTCTCTCCCGTAACTTAAGGTAAAAAACCTGTCTTGGCTGACAACATTTCAAGCAGGTTTTATATCACATAACAGCCCTCACAATTAGGATTCTTGCTGCAGCAAAAATTCCTGTGGCATTGAAATATTACCTATTTGACACTGTTAAAAACTGCTGAGGCAAAGTAGATTTGTATTGGCCTGAGCATTGCTGATTGCTGTGGATAATTGAGGAACCTGACATAGTATTTATCCATTTATATTTGGAATAATTGCTGAGGCGGAGAATAAATTGACTCACTGTGAATGAGATTCAAACCAATGCCTTCATCTTGTTGTGGGGATGAGGGTGCCATTCAATAGGTGCAAAATAAATCATTGTAATATAGGCCTACAGTCAAATTCATTTGGCTAAACCAGCCACCATGCAGCCATTAGTCCTTTCTGAGCTTTCTGCATGATCTCCTGCTATAATCTCCCTGATGTTATGTTTACAGTTGGGAAGAGTAGGCCTATTCACAAGGGGTACGGTAATTTCCCTATTAATTCACCTTCCAAATTTAATTCGAAAACGGCCGATTTTTCCGCTGTCGTGATTTTGTCCATCCTAATAAAACGAACACGGGAGCATTTTCAATATCCGTGAAATAATAAATTCGAACACTCCCGTTTTCGCCACGGAGTTCGTGCCGATGAAAGTAAAGTGAGTATGTTACTAGAATCTCGTACAGTATATCGGCGTATGCTATTATTTGTAAGCGCAGAGAAACAACAGGGAATGGTACAATATAATCAGACTGAATTACTATTACTTACAGTCTATAAGGAAAAAAATTCATTCAATTAACTCCGCAGTCCTGTAATTTTATCCTAACTTGATCGCGTTTCGCCGCAGTCGGGAAAAATATATACGGTAGTCCCCCCACGTGGTCGAGTGTCTGCACACGGCCCGCTATTGAATCATTCTTCAGTTTCCAGCGTTCGTATATCAAATATCTTTCTTTAAACCAGCATTCCTTTATTTGAAAAACACACATTATTTTAAGTAACAAATTTGAGAGATCTTCAACGTTAATATATTTGTTCGTCGTATATGCTAAACCCCTCGCTGTCCCCCATTTACCTGCCCGACCTGCCCTGTATTATTCGTATGGGAGGCACTTGGGTCGTGTTCAAAGGAGGCACTGGAAGGGAGCAGAGTTCAAACTTTGTCGGGTGACGTTCCCGCGGAGATATCAAGTTGTAACGTGTGTGCTGGTGAATTGCATCAGATTTCTTCACAGCAACTGAATTCTTCGTTTGGGGAAAGCAAGATGCGATTTAACCTTTCGGTATGCTGTATGCTATTCGTTATATTTTCAGGTGAAGTGGACAATCAAACGACCATTATTTGACGTCAAAAATGAGCCATCACGAAAAGCCTTTTGGAAGGATGTACATTTAACGTTGATTTTATTTTAGTATTTTGATCAATAAAAATTTCTAAAAATAAAAAATCTGGACTACAATTCTCGAGCATCACTTGTTTGTGCATGACAACGTATCGACAAGCCTGGAAGATCACAAACAATGGTGAAAGGGTTTCCTTTTTTCTTTCAGAACATCCATTCCCCCCCTCCCTCCCCCTAACAGTCCATACGTCCGTGTTATTATCCACACGACAAGGTGAGGTATTTACGCAGACCCCATGTGTAAGTATATTTGACCGTAAACAAACCTACAGAATTACGGTGATCGATCTGACTCGTCCTGCATTCTTCATCAGGTTCTCTGATTTTTCTCCCTTCTAATAATACTCAACATACAATACAATATCTAATAGCATGTTCGTGAAAGAGGCCGTATTTTTATTATTATCATATAAGGTTCACTGTATAGGAAACAAACTTGAAACGATGTGTTCACATCGCACGACATAATAGTATACCCCCTCAGTGCCCCTCAATTTCCTACTGAAACACCAAGCCTCCACATGAATGGCATTTGCTGCAGGTCTCCTTTGATATTTAAATTGTCAATGGCTACATTGTTTTGAGTACCGGATAGTTTGCTAATGAAGTGTTTAGTTTATTTTTAGCCTGTCCAGCTATTTCCCCATTCAGCACAGCTTGTCCTCCAGAGAAAACCACATAAAATGGAAGAATCCAAAGTCAGGATAGGGGTGACAAGATGGTTCAGTTTCCAGTGAGAGAATCTGAACAGCATGAAATATATAGTGAAATAGGAGAGTCCACGTGCAGCATGCAAGTTTCACCCAGACTGGAAATGACACTTATTCATATGCAAATGAGATCGTGTGTAATAACATTGAATTGACTGCCTGCATGGGGAATACCTTGTCCCTTCGGAAGCCCAAATTCAGCTCTGGGTGAGGATGCGCGATTCACCGGCAAGAGGCAATTAAAAGGGGTTTCAAATTAACGCTGCAGTATTATGGGTTTGTGTGTTAATGTGTGCATGGCCCTTGTTCGTCCTGTAAATTTCACAATACCTCATTCAAACTTGTTATATCTTGGCTTTGATTGCATCTTATCGTTTAATGAAACATAGACAGGAAATCACACAGTTGACAAACGTCAAAACAAATTTTGCGATGTGAAGCGCCGACAACAATCATCTCTGCATGTGCTCTGTTTTGTTCAAATATAGTTATCATAAAGACTTACTCTTTCCGGTTTTGTTAAATATTTTATTGTGAATGAAAATATTTCTTACGAATACCCATGCACGAACTTACCAAAATTCCAGCAATCAAAAATTCTTTGGAATTACACCGCGCATTTTTACACTAAGAATCAAAACATCGCTATCGCCATTCCATTACTCTATATGCTAAACAAATTTGAGAAACATTTAAGTGGCATAAGGTAAAGTTTCGGAGATGAGAACATACCAGTATTTAATTAATATTCAGAACGATATCATACTTTGACTTTTACTTTTAGTAAACTGTTACAGTACCGGTACCGTAATAGATATTCTCATAGTATGATACTTGAAACAAACCAATCGAAACGTGTATTGCCGACTGACACTCGGTTCTCTTGTACAATCCGCCGTTAATTCAACATTAATTTCGTGTCATAGGTCCGGGATATTTATTCAAGTCCTGGATGGTGTGTGTAAAATCATGCACAGTGAAGACCAAAAAGTCTATGACAGTCCGCTAATCTGTCTAAAACTTCGTGATACAATCCTACACAAATTTGCCGTTGGTTCATTTTCAGGGTTCACAACAACAACGTCGACATACCGAACGACTCGAACATGGAATACTCTAATATGTGTATAGTTTTATATTTCCAGAATATTCATTCAATTCCATGTCAGTTAGGTTTCATAATATAGATCATAGCTAATACTGAACAAAAAGGAAGGAATACGTTCAATGTTTTGGCCTACTTTTACGATGTTATTATGGACGCGAATTTACGGACGTCAGCTCAAAAATCTGCATGATCGTGCTGAACTTGTCACTCGATAAATATGCTCGACTTCCTCGAATAAAATTAGACGCCTTTATCAGGGTAGAGGAGATTTTCTGATATCATACACTGCATTTTATGGAAACTGATGAGATATCAAAGTTAATACACGGTAATAAATACGATCACTACGACCACGGCGAAGCGGTCCGCCATTTTGGATTCTCCGTGAAAGTCGGCGCGACATTTAATTCGAACACTCGCGTTTTTCTAGAATTCGCTCAACAAATAATTCGAAAGTAGCCAATTTTTGGAGTGCTGAGTTTCATCACTACATCGCGAATTAATAGGGAAATTACCGTATTCAACATGGTGTGTAAGAGTATATTTATGGAGATATAAGAGGTGCTGGGTTCCCATCCTGTTATATTGTTATTAAGCATCATTCCAAATTATTGATGGTCTGCATGCCTGGGAAAATTGAAGGTTCCACTTAAATTGTAAATCAGTCATAACATTTCTGGAGATTAGTAAGTCCATAATAGAAAAAAATTTTAATAGAAAAAATGGTCAAAATTACATTACCCAGTGATTTGCCAGTCAGAATTAGACAGAGAAAAAATAACAATTATATAACAATTATAAATGGCATGTCATGCCATTTATTTAGGTAACATTAATGGACACCCAGTTTTGGTCATCTTTGCAACTTATTTTATCCATATGCCAAGTTCTGATAATGGATATTTGACTATTTTTACTTGTCAATCTTTTTTACACATGGAACCAGCCATATTATGGACTAATAATTTCCAGAAGTTTTGGAAAAATACAAAGTACGGTAGTGATATTTTAACACTTTCCAAGTATATTTAAATAAGAGGCAGCTTTGGTATCAAGCATTAACAAGGTGCCAATATCTTCTGATCATATAAGTTTATTGTCATACTATATCTAATAGCAAGAATAGCCCATTTCTCATGAACTGGTGTTTGAATTTTTGTCCTTTCTGCTGAAGAAATAAATGTCATTGAGTTTGAATAGGCAGACAAACTCCTCTCATTTTCATACTGTGTGCTCCTAGAGTGTATGTAGTTGTTTGGTTTGCCCAGTTTAATGCTTGATTACCATGATTACATGCATCCTCGTTTAAACAATGGAAATGAATCATGTTCATAGAAAATGCAACTGTAAATTTCATCCAATCAGCAAAGCAGCATTCTCTGTATATTTACCAATCAGAACACTCGTTTTATGAGATGATGGCATGTTGCATGTATGCTGTGACTACAGATTGGTAGGAAAAGTGGTTGGAACACAGTCTGCTAATGTACTATGCAAGATGATCAAGGTCTTGTTGTTGGCTCAAAAAGAAACCTTGATCTTGTGAAGATGCAGCATATTGTGAGTTCAGATAATTGGTCTGAGGAGAGCACAAGGTTAATAATGGTGAGCCATCTGAGAGATGAGATCTCTATGAATTTCTCACCAGAATGTTTTATACATGTTTGTTTTGGTGTTGATTGTTGGCTGATCTGTGGACAGTTCATGGTGGTGGACAATGGCTGTGTTGACTTGGTGGACTACACTGGTCTCTGGTCTAATCCCTTTGCTCTCTGTTCAAGTCAGTTCCTCTGACCATGGACAAACAGTCTGTTAAAGGACAATCTCTCTTCAATACATGAACACAGAGATGGGAAGAAAGCTCGAAATATCAGCCAGAGAATTCATATATACAATTCTTCATAAGAATCTGTTTCATACAGATGAAATACCCAAGTTTATAATTTTAATGCTCACTGTCAGAACTGATATAAAACAGTGTCTATTTTTTTTTTTTTTAGATATAGAATTTTTTTGTTGTTTTATAATATATCTAAAATGAAATGAAATTTATTCACCAAAATATACATCAAAGTAGTGAATACCAATGGCTGAAGTGCTGAATTTTTTTAGAAATATGTATGAGTAATAATTAGCCTGATAATACAATTTGGCGGGAATAAAACCCAAAAGGGCTTGTTCTATCCCAGTAACTTCTTAAGAGGCATCGGTAGAAATATGAGAAAAACATATGGCTGAAGAATAAAAGATTTCACGCACTGAGAGAAATGGACCAGTTATTACAATGCATCAACTCGCAATGAAATAGGATTTGAGTTTTGATTTAAAAAGTGATGTTGATTGAATGCCTTTCATTGATGGGGGCAGTTTGTTCCACTCTCGAGGTCCTGTAACCTTGAGGGTGTAAAATGATAAATTGGACCGATAGATGGGTCTATATAGGTTAAGCAGGTTTCCCCTGGTCTGATAATAATGAATACTAGATTACTTAGTAAAATAGGACTGGAAAATTTGTGGCAGTATTTCGGGATGGTGAAAAAATGTGTGAGTCATAACAAGGCATGAGTAAAGATTCAGTTTCTGTAGCTGTAAAATTTTTAAATCAGTAAACAGTTTCATATGACACCTTTACCAAAATTGATATTTTGCTGTATTGTCAGGCCTTGTTTATTGTCGAAATCCAGCTCTATGGGAATCCACGGGAATCTAATGCTATCATTTCAATACAGATTGCTACAATTTTACGGGAATCGGTTGGATTCCCGCAAATTATTTTGCAGGGATGGTGACGGGAATCAGATTCCCAGATTCCCGTGGAAAAACAAGCCCTGATTGTGATATAGAAACCATTTAGATTAGTTTTAGATCAAGGTATCTTGACAAATCCATGCTAATACCTATACAAAAAAAAACTAAAAGAAGCCCAATTTCATTCACAACTAAATTTTCTGTGCAAAATACTGCTTTTTGTGCAGAATTCAAGAAATTAATTTTTTTCCTCTGCTTAGCTATTGTCGCAGCTTGAGGATTTTTTCTCAGTTTTGGACTTGTGTGCCCTTTATAATACATCCTTTGTAAATAAAGTGAATTTGTTTAAGTTCTATTTTATCTGAATGACTATTTCTGGATGGAGTAATTATCCCATAAATCTTTGTTATTTATTGGGGTAATCCTTCTATACCTGTGATCATCCAGCTGCTA
Organism: Hanleya hanleyi; assembly: GCA_036873755.1. Lineage (NCBI taxonomy): Eukaryota > Metazoa > Mollusca > Polyplacophora > Lepidopleurida > Hanleyidae > Hanleya > Hanleya hanleyi. The sequence goes on along the minus strand of JAVTVY010026672.1, from coordinate 76,754 downwards.
GTTTGGTCGATCAATACTGTCTATGTACCAATACTGCCTATCCATTTGTAAGCGAAGTCAATCCTAATAATTTTGACCAAGTTGGATTTGCTACATTATATCACAGGAAGACATTCCTGTGAAACATTGATAATATGCCCTGTTATTATTCATGACCGTAATTTGTTCTCCTGTGAAATTACACGATCAGCCGGAATGTCATTCATCAAACAGTAGAATAAGCTGTCATGGCCAACGCCTGAGGATCAGTAATTACTGCTTTAATGACAGTGGTAAATAATTAATTGTTGAATGTCTAACCTTTATCAGCTTCCTCTTTCTCTGAGTGGATATATATATCATGTTGGATATCTTGATCCAGTTCAAGTAGTCCTCTGTCTCCCTCCTTTACCACAGGTCTTATTTATCTGGTATACTTGAGCACCCATAGATTGCCTTGCCTCAGCTAAGCTGCCATAGGCTCTATGGAATTAAAGTGCAACTGTGGTACTTGTGTAAAATTTATGTGATATTCCTACGAAGTAGGCTACAGATCGCAAATTGTCCGGTAATGAGTGAGTGAGTCAGTCCATCCGAATCCTTTCGTCGGCAAAATAAGGAGAACCATTGACATTAGAACCATGATTTTTGGCATGAACGTGCATTAGGGCATTGTTACCAGCAAGTTCTGAGCTGACCGGATTCTGATGAAAATTTGGTTTTTAATTATTTTTTTTATTATTTATTGATAGCTCAGCGACTGCACTGTCATGTCCATTGGGAACCATTGGCTGTATGTTTCACTGTATACATTGTATATAACACAGTACAAAACGTGATGGGATAATGAAATAGGAAATGATAATTTTCCATCATTTGTTAGTGCATTTATCTTCACTGCTATTACCAACATTACCATTACATTCTTAATACACAGAAGTAAGTATATCGTTATAGATAGTAACTGTGGTCTTTAACGTGTATCCTATTTCACATCCAAACATGTCATCACCGACCAAATTAGGCTTCAAATTTAGGTCATATTGCCACTGCTGGTGAAATATCCTACATCAACCAATTAAGTCAGACTGTGCAATAACCCAGCAGAACAAAGATAGATGTGGTATCCTTCAGATTAGCCTGTGAGCGACAATGATAACAGTTTACTGGGGGTGAAACAAAGCCATCCTGCAAGCCACCCAAGGAATTTATCAGCTTGTGTTGGGAAATTTTGTTGGTATCATGTAAGTTGTTTAGTAGTTTACTCATTCAAATCTCCATACCATATTTTCTGTTATTCAACAGACAAATTTCTTTACTGGTTTTAATTGTTTAAGTTTTACTGGGTTTCAACCGCTACAGATAGTAACATAGTACTGATACTGTAGAAAAGTATCACACTGGGATATAATTTAAACAAAAACATTACATGTGTAATTATGTCTAAATTTTTCTTGTCATTTCAAATTTTGATTCCTTGATTAAGGGATACAGAATCACTGGCACGGAGTGTGTTGGTGTGTCACAGAATCACTGCCACAGAGTGTGTTGGTGTGTCACAGATTCACATCAGCACTGGTAAACTATTCATTCAATCCCATCACTTTTAATCTTCAACAAAATATTCAATACTGTTTTAATCGAAAATTTCTGGTGAGTTTTGATGAAAATCTCTGGTGATTCTGACTTGGGCTGCATGTGCCCATCTTAATATAGGCAGGATTTCAACTTGGGGCTGCGGGGGGGGGGGGGGGGGGATTGCCAAGAGCTCAGTGCCTGTCCTAATGCCTACCTTACTTCGTAGGTCCTGTGACGCATAGTCACACTGCCATGTTCAAAATAGTGAATAATAAAACCTAATAAAGTATTTCCCCAACATTTCACTCATGCTATGTATCTGAGGAGTCAAAAGAGCTTTCTACACTGGAAGATTTTCTTTCCAGTCTCTATGGAAGTCTTGCACTATTTGCAGGACATTGCAGCAATGCAGAAAATGTAATAGATTTGTGATGATGTATATGTAGCATTGAGACATGATCTTTCTCCTTAATGTCACAAATTGTGGCATGCTTGTGGTGCACCACAGTAACATTAGATAAACCCAGAATCTAATACTGATATAATTTCTCACTTTAAACATGTTGAAACCAGTGAAGTCTTTAAGCCAACCTCTTTTCGTTCAATAACCTCGGAGATGCATCAAATCTGACAAAATGGGAATGGAAAGATTGATGAAACTAATATGCTCCTGTGGAAAATCCGATCAGGGGTGGTAACCCATTTGTTTGAAAATTCTCAAACATGGCCGCCGAGTGATGTCGGTCCGAATTCATTTCAAGTAATGACTAATGAATAATGAAAAATGAGACCGCACCTGGATCGCTTTGCAAAAACAATCTGAGGGGGAACAAGGAATCAATGTCATTATCCTTACCATTATATTCTTAGGGAGATGCTTTCTGCCTACATGTGGAGTTGAGTGATGATCATAAGGGAGTAGATTGTATGAAGTAGGGTAGGCCTACTGTGAGAGATGAGTATACATTAACCTGTCAGTTGGCGATGTGTTTATCACCTGTCATTTCCACTTGGTAGGTCTGATAATACAGGCTGCTCTAGATCATACACCAGATTTATTAACTAAGGCCATCCATAAAATAGGATTGTTTGAGACCGATGGATGGACTTGGACAACATCATGGTACAATGAGCACTGGTCATGTAGAACATGCCATGTAATTCCTCCACACCTCTCTACAATATGATCCTTTGTACAAGTGCGGCATAGATACTAGCAACCATCTATATCATCTAATTTGTTGATACTCTGCCTCCGTTCCTCCCCCTCCCCCTCTGCAGATGCTGCCATATATCATACTGTGGTTTGATATGTGAACCATATGTACATAACTCTGGCTTGTGTCCCGTATACAGTCCACATTTCAAAAATAGGTGGATAAGTAGATCGATAGTCATTTTATTTTACGATTTTGGCATATGCTATTTCAACGAAATTCTTTGAAAAGGAAGAATTAAAATTGGAAATACATTTAGGTTAGGATCTTCTGAAGCCATGGACAGGTAGATTTACTAGAACCTACATTAAGGCACCTGTAATTGCCAAGCAACTTCTAAATGATCACAGTAATTGGTGAAAAATTTGGAGCAGACCACCACTGGATTCCTTTGAATTTCAAATTAAAAGCAAACCTATGTTTTCAATTCTGTTGACTTCTGGAACCAACTAGGAAAATGATAGTGTATTTTTTCTTCTGTATTCTGTAAATCTTAACTGATAAAAAGCAATTTGTACAAAAACGTGTATGTACTTGAATATACTTGGAAGTACATTTACCATTACTAAGTTATTGAAATCTATCATTTTCTTTTTGGTAATTCCTACAAAGTAGGCTCTCATTTGCAAATTGTCCGGTAATGAGTGAGTCAGTCAGTCCATCTGAATTCTTTCGTCGGCAAAATAAGGAGAACCGTTGACATTAGAACCTTGATTTTTGGCATGAACTTGCATTAGGGGACTGTGTTACCAGCAAGTTCTAAGTTGACCTACTTTTGATGAAATTTGACCTACTTAAGTGACCTATAACATTACGCTTGGACCCCCAAGTCATCTTCCTCACCCTACTCATGTTCTATAACATTATTGACAAAACCAAATATTAGAATACCCTTCTTGTCAAATAAGGCCTAGCTATCACTCGGCGGGAAAACCGTCATTGAACTGTGAATGCATCAAAAGAACTACTTTACTGGTGAAAGCCCTCTCAATTGATTCCATGCATGGTTAGTCATGTTTCCTTTTTGGTTAATTTCATTTTTAACTGATTTCATTGGTTAAAACATTACTCAATATTCAATATGTCTGACTGGTTTATTATTCTTAAATGTTGTTTAAAACCACCATTTCTGATGATGACATGAATAAATACATGTATATGTCGAAATAGTCATCTACAAAATGCTTCTGGCTAATATTTTCGGAGTCACCGTCCACTGTGTTATCTGAATAAAGACTTCATGTTTCAGTAGTGGAGTATATATGCATGTCTGCCTATCAGTAAGTGAGAACTATCAGGAATAAATAACCTGTTAGAATTGAAGGACAGAAACAAGCCCCTATATCCATTACTAACCCTTTATATGCATTACTGTCAGTTTATGGTTGATTAATGGTTGCTGGAACATTTGATACTGTGTGAAATAGTTTGGGGACTCTGACCTCTCCATGTCACATGGTTGGTCCTCACAAAGCTGCATTGTATTTTCCTTATATTTCTCTGGGTGGTGCTTAGTTGGTTCGTGGTAATATAGCTGAAATATTGTTGAAAGCGATGTTAAATTCTATTCACTCACTCACCCGTTATATTTCCTCTATTATTGAGACTGTTAAATATCAAATTATGCTTAAACTAGTGATTATGTAATAAATTTAATGTAAACATGAGTTCTTTTTAAATAGCAACTCCCATAGTTAAGATTCTTGTGGCTGCAAAAATTGTTGTGATGTTGCAATGTTAAGAACTGGTGAAGTGAAGTTACTTTGGCTATGGTATTATTGGTCTTGGCATTGCTGATTGTTCTGGTTAATTGAGGGGACTGAAATAGGCAACATAAAACTGGATCAAAAACATATCCAGGTGAGAAGTTTCATTCTATCAAATCTGGATGACTACCCTGCAAAATGGTGGATAATAAGCTTCATAATGTGGAGTTCATGCCTTTGCCATTATATTAACCATTGTCACAGTTTGATACGGGGATAATCTTGCCATTCAGAGACTGCAAAGTGGTGGTGGAAAAAAGTATCACTAAATGTGATTGGTTCTTGTCTAGGGGTCAGAGTTCACCGGTTAGCACTGTACACCTTGCGATTGATTCATAGTTAAAGATGTAATCAGCCTCAAATCTAGGCTGAAGTGGATGTCTCTCAAACTCAAGGAAAGTGACATATGTTACGACAGGTACAAAATAAAACACATTTGACCACATAAATCTAAACTTGTGTCTACCATTCGCGAGAAAATGGAAGGAATTGCTCTTCAAAAATAAACGGCATGGCATGCCGTTTATTTTTCGATGGCCCTGTCAACAAGCTTATACACGTGCGGTGCATTCTGCCTACGTATGCCCTGCCACTCTATCGAACCTCAGGCCCGAGCCATGACGTCATTCCATGGTTGCAGCTGTTCAGCATTCAAATTTATGAGCATCGGTACTTCACTTAAATGTCATGCAGTGATGTTATTTTCATTTCCGCGTTCAACACAAATTCAATGGCGAGACAGAAAATTCATCGAAGCGGGCAGAATTTCAAATTTCTCTGACAGGATATTCTTGCATTCGTGGTGTGTGGCAATCCCACTATGATCAAATACCTATGATGCTTTAGCAAACTTCGCTGCAAAAAAACGCCAAGGGGAGAGTTTACAAAATCCATCGATTTTAGGGCAAGGGCGAAGCCCGCGCCCTAAAATTTATAAACTTTCCCACACTAACCTTGCATAAAATAACCATTGAGCATGCCTATGAAAACATTATTTCTATTCTATTGCACTACTCAAATTGATTGTCAACAAAGATTATAATGAAAGGTTGAAAACATATTTTAAACTTTGACAACCTTTCTCCCCTTTCTTGAGAAAACTTGTCCACTGATGCTCCCGTCTCGGTTGGCATCATGCCAATGTCAGTGGACGAGTTTATGTGATCTCCCAAATGGGGAGTGATACTGTCAGCTGAGTGGAAATTATGTGTATAGATGTCTATTTGTGTCACTTTGTTAATCAATTTCACGATGGAAACAACAGTTAAACAACAGAAATTTCATCTTGTAATTTATTCGTTTGTTTTATTCGATTGTTACTCGTATGAAAGCAGACATCCCTTTCCTCATCTGACTTGAGAAATGGAATCTCCCAATGAACACCTACACTTGACGCATGTTGGTTTCACATAACCATGCTAAAATGTGTAATAAATGCATGGTTAGCTCGATGTTATTGACACAAGTGTTATAGAATAGCCAATTGAATTTTGTATTTTGATCGGGAGATTTAATTATTAGTGATTACCATACCATGTGTGCATGCAATGCTCTGTTTTTACTGACCTTCTCCCCCAAGTGCTGGATTCTGGTCTATACTTAGGATGGTTAATCACATTCATGTGCATGGTGGGCAGGGGTTATTTTAGACACTTTTGCTTTATATAACTCAATTTCAAAAAGATGAAAAACTCAATTTTTCGGTGCGCCTACGGCGCGCAAAATAAACAACAAAACTCAATTTTTTCGGGTTTTTCATCGCATGTAGTCTGGAAACTCAATTTTTTTATCTTTTTAGTAGGACACTTACAATAAATAAATTCGCGACAATTTTTCATCGTGAATGAACATGTCAGTAATGTTATGAAGCTCATCAAGCAAAGTTGCGTGTCATACATAGCTGCATACAAGTTTGTTTGCTATCCAACTGTGATTGGCCGATTATATTTTGGCTAAAGATGTTAAGTAGAAATACTTCCCTCAGAGATAGCTTCATTTAATTAAAAAATGAGCGCGAATAAAACAAGAGAGTTTTAAAATCCAAGTTATCTCGGGAAGTTCTATTTGGTCGATTATTTTGGGGGTGGGGGAGAGTACTTTAGCTCTGGATTGTGATAGGCCAAAAGTGAAAATATTTTCCCTGCAAATAGCTTACTTTAGTTAAAAAAATCTATACTTATAGTCAAGAAATAAAAATTGTTCCTTGTCCATTTCCATGAGTTAACCAATCCTTGACAAAGTTGGTGGTTGAGTATTGTAAGTGTCTGGGTATTTGTAAGTGACAGGAAAGAAATGAAGAAATAAATGGCAATAAAAATGTTAATAAGAGACGTAAAAAATAAAACAATGGTGGTTGTGAAGTTTTGTGGATTTCACGAAAAAAATCCAATGCTGCTGGTAAACGCAGAAAAATGGCCAAAAATTGCAAATTAAACTCAATATGAACCCTATTTTGTAGTATGTGGTGTGGGACTTGTTTACAAAACATACTGGGGTTTCAGAAATTTCCATCGGGCAGAAACAAAATTATTCATAAAAACGTATATTTTGTATGTTATAGCATATGCGCCCCCGCATGTAGATCCCCAGTTGCGCAGGAGAGAGTGTGGATCTTTTGTTTTTACACCAATCTGCATTGCTCACTTTGTGTATTTATTCCCAAATGGTACATCAGCTGTATTTTGGGGAATGTCTGCTTTGTTCGTTTCTTGTTTCTGGGGAAACGTCTTTCAACGTCACACGCATCCAAGTGAAATGTTGACAGAGAGAAAATGCTTGCCCGTTGTCTTGGTTCCGAACTTAACCGAAAAAACCCGGAGATTGACGGACAGCGTGTCTCGGAGACCAGACTCATAAGCCACAGCAGTATGACAGCAGTGGTTCCCGAGTGGACTAAAAAGAGGGGACGTAACTTTGAAATATCAAAATGGCGGACTAGTTCGATCGTCGAAAACGTCGCCAACAATTTGCTTTGAAATGAGAAACGTTCAGGACAATGTCTTTATCGGACTTATACGACTGAAATGAGAACAGTTCAAGACCAGACGTCCTTATCGGAGCTATACGATTGAATAATAAAGGTACACAAGTTATCTGTCTGCACATCAGTTACAAATCCTGTGTGCTTATCTCGACTCGAGTGGCGTGGCTCTGGTCACACGTTTTTTTTTCTTTCTCGCGGGGGTTTTGGGGGAGGGGGACGGGATAACAGACGACGAAACTCAGTTTAGATTTCTCACAAACTCAATTTATTTCGTAGAAACTCAATTTTTCGCGAGCCTTCGGCGCGTAAATTCTCAAAATTTTAGAAAACTCAATTTTCGGCAATAAAACTCAATTTACAAAATTTTGCAAAAACTCAATTTGTAATTGTTTTTCATCGTGGTTACCACGATGAAAAAAGTGTCTAGAAAAACCCCTGGGTGGGGCATATGTATTCCTGTGGACACTCGTGATCCTCGCACGTTCTGTTCAAGATTTTTTTTCTGTGATGCAGTTCTTTTGCATAAATTGACCAGGATCTTGAATGTATTTTTGGGGGAATCTTAGTCATGCAGTACTACATTAGTGCCACTCAGTGTTCATATTGTATAATACCAGTACTATTCTTAGATCTTGAGCAGAAGTGTAGCTATGGATATTTAATTTGTCAATGGTGAGATTAGATGGGAAAGGACATGCACCTTCCATCACCTATCTGTCATAACTTATTGATGTGTTGTCATGGTAACATAATATGATTGCCAGGAATGGGGCATTTTTTGAGACATTAAACATTTATTGCTTCTTGTTTCACGCTTTTGAAATGTTTTTTTAGTTTTTTCTCACATATTGCTGTCCCGGTTGACATGATTGACGTCAGTATTTCTTAGAGCTCCTTCACCATGTATGCCTCTACCACAAACACATCAAGCCTCGAGGGAACAACAACGTATTCAGACATCCCAAATTCATTTGAGGACCAAAGAAAGTCCATGATCAGTCCGTTTTTACCTCTCAGCCAAAATTGGTATTGATACTTCAAAATCCACAGCTCCATCTCTGTTATCTCATTACCACCATATTTGGGGGATGACATCTCTTACATCACACATGCATGTGGTCATAGAAGCTAATTGAAAGACTATGAGACTGACATATTTTTTCCAGGACAATTTGTCAACCAATTGCTTGCAGCCACCAGGTTTGTTCCTCAACCAGGGCTCTATTTAAATACACCTAATTCCAAGGGGTGCTCAGCTGAATGCTTTGTGCAGTTCATGTTAAACTGGGACACTGAATGCAAATTCTGAAAGCAAAGCTATCCTACAGTTCTCCTTTCTTGCAGACAGGAAAATGATCTTTTGTTTTTTGATTTTTGTCTCCAACTTAGAGGACTTTGTAGCACATGTGCACATGTACATTAGATTTGGTGACCATGTTTACATTTCTGTTTGATCCAGTCTCCTAACTCTAGAGCTTGGTTTGAGTGAAATCATCTGACGGGGCCCTTCCTGTATTAATGTAATATTGTAACAATTGACATCACTCGCTGAACATCACATAGATGGTCATACTAGCTGATTACTTTTTACCCCTCAGCAAAAATTGGCCTTGGGATATTGTCGACATCATGTATATCTGTTGTGCCGTCTGTACGTCTGTCTGTCAATCTCCAATTTCTCGTTAACATCATATCTCAAGAAGGAAGAGCAAACTTATAATGAACATGCATATGGTCACAGAGCAGTCCAATTAAAGGGACACATTGCTGTCTAGTTCAGTGACTGGGATATTATCTCTCTCTGTTTTACCTCACTTTCAAATTATTCATCATTGTGTGTTTTCATTGGTCATCCATCAGAATCATGAATAATTATAAGAAGAAGAAGGAATCCTCTCAGAATGTTGTCAGTCTTTCAGAAGGGTATCCGATTGCAAAAGACGTTTTTGGAGCGTTATTTTGCTGAAAATCTTCATGTTTGACGATAATAAGGTCAAGTCAATGTAGTCTCTTCTAATAAAATGTGTTTGTGTTGACAATTTTATATGTGTTGGTGTATAATAAAAGAAAATAAACATCGACTGAAATATTGGAGACAAGTTGCCACATAAAAGTAATTAGTCGTAGCCAACGAATATCACTGATATTTTCACTCATGAAACACAGATGTATTAATAGTGCAATACATCGTAAAAAATGACTGGTCAGCCCTCGCAATTCACTGCGGCAATCGGCACTGCCGCAGAGTTTGCCGCAGTAAAAAACGCCGCAGACGTCTGATTTTCCGATCTGAAAAATTATCGTGGGGCCAATGTTTTTATCAGATGGGTATTGTAATTTGAACAAGTAAACATATTATAAAAAAACAAGACGCAATCGAGCGTAGGTGTTAGCCGGTCTCATGGAGGTTCCCATTCCCATTGTTCACATCACAATGCATTGCGTCCTGTAGGCGGGGTAGCCAAATGCTGAACACGCTGCAAGCAAGAAATCTGGGTCAGTCTAACCGCGGGAAATCCATGCCTCTGGTGAAAGTGAAAGCTTTGACAGTCAGCCAAAACTGAAAGTACAGGCAGGGAGGCTGCCGCGATGGTGAAGAAAAAGACTGTAGACGGTTGGGGGCGCAAAAGAAACCCAGTCGACGACTCGCCAATGGCGACTAAAAAATGACAACTGGCGACGGAATTGTTCAGTTACTCGCCAATGTGTCGATTAAACAATAGAGTAAATCGCCAAAGTGGCGAGTGAATTTTTGTTACATGAAGTGTTTAGTCGCCAAAGTAATTTTGTGTTTAGTTTATCAGGCAGCGAAATCTGAGCAGGCCGAAAATTAGCTAAATAATATATAGCCCTCTAATATGATGGCTATATATTATTTATCTAGCCGAAAATGTACAGGAAATAATGACAGAGAATATTTCGACGATATACAGACATGGGGAAATCTTAGTCTATTTACAGACCGCACGTGGTCTGATGTAATATCTGGGATACCTGACCAAATTATATTTTGACTGGGCACGTGAAACCATGTACAGGCTGGCATGGACGAGTCTATTTTGCGTGACACAATAAGATCATGTGCTCGCCCCGCTGACTGTTCTCAGCCAATGAAATCATCGTAGTAAAAACTTCACGTAAACAAATTCTATGAAACAAACTTGGCAGGAATTTGCAAGGTCAAGAGTTGAAACGGGTTGTCCCATTCCAGTGCAAAGAGGTGATACGCCTAAAAGCACGACATGTGCGTTTTGACTTCAGTGTCTCTTCTAAAACAATTGTAGTCAAGTTACACCAGCTCAGTAATTTGGTATGCTGAAAGACACACGCCATGTGGTAAAAGTTTGCAGAGAAGAGGTTGGAACTTTCATTTCATCTGACCGACTTTTCATTCTGGCCATTTCGGATTTGCGTAACCGACACACGAATGATCGTTTCGTTCACGCAAACTGTCGAGACAAGGGTACTCTGCATACGTCTTTTTTTTCTCTTTTTTTTTTTCAAACTAACAATGGATTATCATGTTGTTGGAAACAAGTCTGTCATTTTATTACATGGAAACGTCGTTCTGGATTGGCGAGTGAATAAAACGCCAGCATCAATGTCTATTGACATCTCCCCGTAGCTGAAATGAAATACTCAACTACTCCCGTGCGGCAGTCAAAAGGTATGGGACAAGTCCAAAAGGTCTGAAGAAATGAAATACTGGCTCCCTCGACGAAGGAGTTGTGCACAAACTAACTATTACGCCGAAGCCCTGACAGGGACAAGCAGAGGGAAACATTTATATCTTTGTCCTACCATATCATCTGTTTATTAAAGAAAATGAGACATCGGAAATATCATTCAAATTGCCGTTAAATTATTTTCTATTGATCAAGTAGGCGTCTCAAAATGGCCAGTTGACGGGCATTTTCGCCTCCAACCTCCGGCTAATGAGAACCCGGTTAGTGACTTCCGATCATAGTTCTATGATATGCAGAATTCGCAATAACAAAAACTGAACGTTTGTATTTTATTTCTGTGTCAACGCATATCGTTGGTCACGATTTAGGAGACTATACTCTGCGGATTGCAATGGTAAAACGTTATTACAGACGAGTCATGATGATGATCAAATTATCATAATAAATATCATACAAATCAAACAATTTTCTGGAATTGCTCGCAGTGCGAGACGCTCTGCCCCAGGGACAGAAGGCCGTTTATATGGCTTCCATGTGCACAGCTGAGCTGGGGGATGGAAAACATGAGAGAAAAAAAAAATGCAGCAGAAAACCATTTTTGCCGCAGAAAATCGTCTTTTCCACGGCATTTTTTTTGCCGAGGTAAAAATCTGAATTGCGAGGGCTGCTGGTTCTGCAGTGTATCATAAAGAAGAATCCAAGAGCCAACTAGATAACATAGGATATTTTGTTCTTTAACAAAGACCCTATTTAAATACAACCAAGGCAGAGGTGTTCTCAGAGCTTTGCACGGTTCATGTTGACAATAGTTCCATGTTCATGTATGTATCTTTGCATTTTATCACAATTGATAGTTTTCTCCATATTTGTTTGTCCATTCGCCTTTGAAAGATAAACTGTTCCATTTCTACTGAGATATTTGTATATTATCATGGTGTCAAACTGCTTCCAACACAGGTGACAGTTTTCTGGTGCATTTGCGAGATGTGGTTTGTAGTATCACACTGTCATATATGAATGGGTATTAGAGGTCCCAGTGGACCACTGAATGCGACGTTAAACCCTAATTCTCTCTCTCTCTCTCTCTCCCAGTGGACCAGGAGATTTATAGCTGTGTTATAGTGCCTGACCTGGCTGTCACTATAATAACAGCTCTACATGGATGAGGGGACACTGCAGTCATCTCCATATACACTCTATCACATGACCTTTATAAGCACATCCAGGATGGCAGTGTTCAAACTGATTCAGTAACATTATATGGGTTATTTATGATTCTGGCTGTTGTTGGTGGTGCTGAACCAGTTGGTCTCAGGGTTTCATTTATTGCTGCTCCTGTTGTGCAGTTTTGGATTCCACTGGGAATGTACATACATGTAGGTTATTCTTGAGGAATCCTTACAGTATCAATACTTGGATTGTTTGGTATTATGAGAGATGACAACGTGTGGGTACCTGATGCTGTAGGCTGGAACTACCCAAACAAAAACATATTCTAATAAATCATACAGAACTCCTGCAGAACCCGCGAAAAAGTTATTTTTGACAATTTCCTAATAACTCACAAATAACTTGCATGATCGTACTTTTGTTTCAAGCTTTACAAACTTGATGAGTAATTATTAACAATCTGTTAGTGTTACTAGCCTGTATGAGTTGAACACCAGTTCTTAACTCGTGTCATTCTGGCACATTTGCTGTTATATGAGTTAAACTCCAGTTATTACCATGTCCCAATTTGCAGTGTCCTCCCCATACCAGTCAAACAGGAGTTATTAGGATGAAAACTGATCCCCAGGTTAGTTCATAGTGTTGGTGCTCTAGATCATTGTGTCTGAGGATACTGAACAGTTACCCATTTAGGCTGGCCAGATTGATAGTTTTCAGCTTGTATTGCTGAAAGAAGATGTTGTAGTTATAAAAAATATAACTAAGAGAATCGTTACAAATGTCCATGTTTTTTGTAAGAGCCATCTGTTCTAAATTCAGTTTTCCTGTTTTGACCACACAACGTGAGAACACGGATTTAGGTCGGATTTGCAATCTTTTTTATACACACAGTTTGCACGTCATCCATCATTTTCTCCGTCAGATATTTTTAGTCGTCCGTCGCAAAGACGGGGAGATGGGTGTCTGGCGAACAGCCTGGTGCCCATGACCTGCGTTCATAAGTATGCCAACCTGCACAATTTCAAAATTGACTGGGAACTGTATGCATATAGAAATGACATTTACTGGAATATTTAATTAAATAATGAGTATTTCGGGGCAATGCCACGACTTCATTGATTTAAGAAAATACCCCACAGCCACTTTCGTGTTAAACTGTAGCTTACTGTTCAGTGCCATCTCTGATGCTTGGAATCCTGGACACCTCATGCAATAGAATGGCACCGAAGAGCTGGCGTCATCATGGATTTTGCTAATTGTAGCCTGGCGTAGTCCGAAGATTAAGTCAGGGATGGTTATTTATATCATAACATTGAATAACAATCTCCAAGTAATGAAATAAGCAGATGCTTACTACCACTGATTTGAATCAACAATTTAGACTTGACTCAAGTCTACATATGACTACATGTATTTGGCAGACTAATAATTCTGACTCGAATTTCTCGCTGAGTATGATCACCTGTGATGGTACATTGCTATTTATGTTTGCGCTATAGTTGATACAGAGGATAAATGAAATCCAGTATGGCCGATGGTGGCCATATTGGATTAAGCACGTCAGCTCTTCGTCGCCATTCTATTGCATGAGGTGATGGCGATTCCAAGCATCAAAGAGGGCACTGAACAGTAAGCCACAGTTTAACACGAAAGTGGCCATGCAGTATTTTCTTAAATCAATGAAGTTGTGGCATTGCCCCGGAATACTCTACAACTAGTTCTCCTGGCCGCAGGTGTTAATACCTCTCTGTCTAAGAATATCTGGGAAAGGTAATGGTGTACAGCACCAATCCATCATGTGAAACATATTGGGAATGTGACCAGCATCCCAGCTCCCTGTCTCTCTGGTCAGATATAGGAGCTCAGGGTGCAGTCAGAGGACAGCTTGTCCACCAACCTGACACCTGTATTACCATCGCCACAACACCAGGCCTTGCATTCTGAAAATAACACTGGGTTGATTGATAGATCTAGTAGAGCAGATGACAGGGCTGATTTATTCCAAACAGGGTTCACAGGACCTGGACTGTTCAGCCCCAAGAGATTTGAGTATATCCAGCCAGGATTTAAGAGCTCTCCCCCCCAATTTGTTTAGTCCACATATCGGCGGACCATTAATATTTCACCCTTCATGGAGTCGATGTAAGAATAAATTTTAGAAATTACAGATTTCTTTTGCTGCAAACTGGAGCAATTTTAAGTTAGTGTTTGTTATTTTATACATAATTTCATAAAAAAGCCTTGATGCTTGAGTTCGGGATATAGCTGTGTGAGACAGATGTTAAATGCACGATACTTGTGCCAAATGCATAATAATTGATAGGTCTGCAGTCGTAAGTCTGCTACTCTAACGTACCGTTGATGACAAATACCACATCACCTTGTCTTGTCTGTTGAATGCTCCTGATCCACCAATCACTGAACATCTTGACAAAATTTTGCTCAGACTGTCAGTATTGTGATTGTTGATGATGTCCTGGTTTTGAAAAGACAAGGTGACAGAGCATTTAGTGACCCACAATATATGTTAGGTAGGATATTGGGCTCACATCCATGATGTTCCTACGAAGTAGGCTACAGATCGCAAATTGTCCGGTAATGAGTCAGTCAGTCCATACGAATTCTTTCGTCGGCAAAATAAGGAGAACCGTTGACATTAGAACCTTTATCTTTGGCATGAACGTGCATTAG
The DNA here is from genome assembly GCA_036873755.1 of Hanleya hanleyi. NCBI lineage: Eukaryota > Metazoa > Mollusca > Polyplacophora > Lepidopleurida > Hanleyidae > Hanleya > Hanleya hanleyi. The sequence continues at coordinate 61,684 of JAVTVY010026672.1, read as the reverse complement.
GGCATTGTTACCAGCAAGTTCTGATCTGAAATAATTCTGATTAAAATTAGATTTATAATTAACACTTCAGTATATTGTTATAGATATATGTAAACTGTAGCCTTTAACGTGTATCCTATTTCACATCCAAACATTTCATCATTGACCACAGCTTCAAATTCAGGTCAAATTACCCACTGCTGCTAAAAATACCCTGTCATTGATCCACTTTCCACTGTATGCATTGCCACATGGCCCTATTACTGAGGTTAATCTTAACGTGCATCTGGGACAATTCCACAATTGCCCGACAGCATAGGCCTACTGCATATACCCTCAAACAATCAGCGCTGTTTGCATAACTTAAATTGTTAAACCATATCATTGAAATAATATAGTAGAAAACATTGATGTGAGTTATGATATGTACACTATGACCAAAGACATGTTCATAATGTGCTAATCGGATAGTTAGGACAATCATTACTTTGCATCAGAGAGTGTGTGACTTGGATTCAAGGGTTAAGACTTTTGAGGGAAATACAATTTTGACAGCAGAAATATGACCCGCCATTTGCTGATTAGAGCGATAAAACAGGGTAGGCTAAATGGACCCTTTTCAATGCAGTATTTCTTGGCATGGATGTGAAAATATGAGGACATACTTTGGGTTTTTTTTGTACCTCTTGAATATTGACTATATATCACACATGGATATAATTTGAACAAAAAAGTACATGTGTAAACAAAATATGTCTAAATTTCTCTTGTCATTTCAAATCTTGATCCATTTTGATTCCTTGATTAGGGGATACAGAATCACTGCCACGGAGTGTGTTGGTATGTCACAGCAATGCAATTCCGATTCACACAACGAAGCTGAGGTGGTTTAACGTTTATCAATGAAGAAAATCACAGATCAACCGCCATAGAATATAATGTGAAACAAGAAAACCGGAATAGTGCATTCATCAGATTGCCGATACCCAAAATGTGTTGTCTCATATATCTAGATAACAACGTGATGTAGAGACGCTATTTATTCGTCTTTGTACCGGTTATGCTCAGGAGAATGACATAGAATCATTATTATCTTGTGCACAGAAGGTGTTGGTCTTGAGTTGAATTACCGTAAACTACATAAATGCTACCTTTCTACCATAGTACTATATATAAAAATTTGCTGTATTGTTGGGAAAATAATGTGATTCAAAAAGTTGTTTTGATCCTGGACAAGGGCACTGAAAACCATTAAAGAGATGTAAATGTATTTTCACACGTAAAAGCTTGAAATCTACTGAACCTATATTATTCAATCTGTTTCCTTTAATTAAAAAATTGTAAAATTAAATCGGCGATCGTTATTTATTTTGGAATGAAGGCGCATTAGGAGACTGTTACTAACAAGTTCTGAGCTGACCTACTTTTGATGAAAATTTCTGGTGATTTTTGATGAAAATCACTGGCGATTCTGACTTGGGCGGTGCCCATCTTAATATAGGCAGGATTTCAACTGGGGGTGGGGATTTCCAAGAGTTCAGTTCGCGTTCGAGTCCTAATGCCTATACTGTACTTCGTAGGTCCTGTGACGTTAGTCACACTGCCATGTCTGTCTATGGCTTATCAATTTGTTCTATTGAAATTAACCTCTATCCTCGAAAAATGAGACTGCTCATCGTTAGTTTGTTTTTACTCCTCAGCCCAATTGGGCTATATTGTTGTCACCCCGTCTCTCCGTCCGTCCATCTGTTCATCTGTCTGTCCTCTTTTCCCCGGGATCCTATATCTTGAGAACTATTGAAGGCAGGTCGACGAAACTTCTGTCCAATATAGAATGTAGTTTGTAGGTGTGCCTTTTGTATTTTTCATTGATCAGGTCCTCGTCTGTCTGTCCATCAACGTCTCTGTCCATCTGTATCATGGTTTAATTCCAACATTATGTATTATGGGCCTTCTTGTCGTAAGTTTCTCAAATCTAGTGATGGTCAAATCAAAATATTCATGAAATGTTGCAAGCGTTCTACCTGATCTCATAAATCTACATATTACATGCACCAAAACAATTCTGCAGGTGGATAGGGGAGATAACCATGTAGAGAAATGAGTTGTATAATGTACTGGAAAATGTACATGTAGTGCAAGTTTAAATCTACAATTTAAATCTCCACAACTCTTTCTGCTTGTGAATTACCATTTATCAATTACTCTGTTGGCTTTAATTTTGCTTCAGTTGTAATTTGTGATATTTCCACGTCTTGGGAACACTTATAAATAGCAGTTTGGTATCCATTGAGGCCACTATCAGCAGTGAACCTTATAGATCTACATTTATACTATACAGAGGCTTTATTTTTTAATGATACACTGAATAAAGCCAATGTTTACTTGCTATATCTTCTGAATAAATGTATGAAACTTCAAGAATATATTAATGTGTCTATGCCCCCGATAAATGATAGCTATACTATGAAAATGATGAACAATATGAGAACAATACAGCATTGTCTTTGGGATTTGTGCAAAAGCCCCAGTGAATGGAAAACTATGGACAAAAGCCCCAATGGACAAAAGCCCCATCCATCATTTAGTTTCAGACCAGGACAATAAGATCATAACTTTACCAATGTTTACCCCCATGCATAGTACTGGTTTACGGGATTCTGATTGTCCATCCGTCGGTCCCTCTATGTGTCCGTTCGCCCATCTGAAATTCGTTTCCATGCAATAACTTGAGCACCATTCAACGGATTCTTCTCAAATTTGGTATGCATATTCCATGCCATGATGTGTCGCCTGGGATTGCATTTTGATCACTTCCGCAAATAAGTGGCCCCACCTGGTGGTTAAACCCTACATGTATTTGCATTTCCGTGCAATAACTTGAGAACCTTTCATCAGATTCTTTTCAAATTTGGTATGTATATATACGATGCCACGAGATGTTGCTTGGGCTGGACTGTTAAGGGGCTGAGAGGTTGTAGCACCTCTGGTGCCACTCGGTTCAAAGCTATATTACGGGAGTCTTGAGATATACATTGACTCCAGTTCAATGTTATGGATTGGTACCAAATTTGAAGAATATCTTACTCATGGGCAAGCAAGAACTTTTCCGTTTTAAGATCAATAGGTCAAAGGTCAAGGTAACTGATCCAAAAATCAGCATATTCTCATGAATTTTCATTTTCTGGCTACAACTCCAGTTCAGGGATATGGATTGTGGTGATATTTGAGGTATACATCAAACTCCTGGTGAAGATGAAGCCTATTGGTTTTACTGTCTGTCTGTCTGTCTGTTTATTGTCCAAGTTTCTTGTCTGTGCATTATCTCTGTTGCAAGAAGGAATCCCTTTCATTTTGAGGTGAAAGGTCAAGGTCACTAGCTAAAACATTCAGGAAATCATCGAATTATCTTTATGCTATTAATCATAGTATACCTCAAAACTTCTTCAAGGCAAAGAAGAAGCCTATTGATTTTGAGGTCAAAGGATCATGCCAATGTCAAGGTCACTGCAGCCTGAATATCAGGAAATAGTTGAAAATATTGACATGGGCTATAAAGTTCAATACAGGCCTGCAGAATGTGGCAGAATTTCAGAAACACTTCAAACTCATGTCAGTGAGAATGTGACATTAAATTTAATTCTTTTTCTCTCTCTGTCTCTCTCTCTCTCATGGCTCTGGAAAAAAGCTTTTATTTTGGAGGTGTGTCTGTCCATTCATCTGGCTGTGTAAATACTTTCAGTTCTCAATGTGATATCTCCACTTCTAGAATACTGGATTGTGACCAAACTTTGGGTACATGCCAATACACCAAACCTGAAAGAAAGAAAAAAAAAATGGATTTGAGGTCAATAGTCAAGATCAAGATCATCGAAGTCTCAAATGAGAAACTATCATTCACCAAAGGTATGCATATATTTGAAAATTGAAACCAAACTTCAAATATGCAATCACAAATACTATTCGCTGTGTGAGCATATTTTGAAGCTGCATGGGATTTAATGTTGTTGTATCTCGACAAGAGGTAGTGTAGACCCTTAACCTTTCCAGATAATAAAATTATATATTCAGAAAGTTAATTTGGAAATTTGGTATGTGGATACTTTGCCACAGGATGTCATTTGTTTTTACCCCTCGGCCATTTTGGCCTCGGGGTATTGTCGTTGCCATGTACGTCCGTCCGTTTGTCCGTCCGTCCGTTAACGCATTTTAGGCAAAACCGCTTGAGATACAACCACCAAATTTTCAACACTTATTTATCTAGTGCTAAGTCAGACGCCTATTGAAAGTGGCTTCCCTCGGCTCATATTTTACAGAGTTCTGCCCCTTTACAGATTTATTAATTTCTATTTCTGTCCTATATGCCTGAATGTAACCAACTATATTTGCAGAACTGTGTTCGGTATATCTACTATATTTTGGAAACTTATTTATATTGTTGTATTCTACAAGCCAACAAAGGATAACTCGCCTCGGCTTATGGAGTTATGCCCCTTTCGGATGTAATAATCTCCAATTTTGTTATCTGTAGCTGAATGTACAAGTTCAATCTGCAGATCCATGTTCGGTACAGCTTATTCGTCTCGGTTCTTATTTTACAGAGTGCTAAGTCAGACGCCTATCGAAAGTGGCTCCCCTCGACCCATATTTTACAGAGTTATGCCCCTTTACAGATATATAATTTTCTATTTCTGTCCTATATGCCTGAATGTACTACCCGTAGTACACATCCCACATAGAACTATCTCTTCCCCAATTCACACTACACATGGGTCACAATCACTTGGGGAAAGCCGAGGGGTTTTGATTAGATCAATCTCATGTTTGTCTATATGCCTAGCTGCAATCAGGATCCGGACAAAACCCCCAGCGGACAAAACCCCCCAGGACAAAACACCCACAGACAAAACCCCCTAGGACAAAACACCCACGGACAAAACCCCCAAAACCGAAAAGTCAGACAAAACCCCCATCTCACCCAAAAATAGCTATTTCAGACAGAATTTGGTACAGAAGATGGTCTCCGTCATCTGTCAAGTTCCGACACTTGGTACATGGATGGCACCTTTGACGCAGCACCATCTCTTTTTTTTTGCATACGAGTCTTGGAGAATCTGCCATTAGCTGTGTGTATGCTTTCCTGGATGGCAAATCCCAAGAGATTCATGAGGAGATGTTGACAGAAATCCTTCGCAAGGGAGAAGATCTTGGACTCAACATGGATCCCGTCACAACGATCACAGATTTCGAACAAGCAGCCATGAATGCCATTAACACCAAGCTTGGTCCGCATGTCATGAAAGAAGGTTGTTTTTTTCCACCTAACCCAGAGCACTTGGCGGAAGATGCAGAACCTTGGCCTGACCACCCAGTACCATGAAGATGATAACATCAAGTATTTCTGTGGCATGTTTGACGGGCTTGCTTTACTTCCCCTTGACCGAGTTCCCGTTTTAATAGGCTACACAAGTTTTGAAAGATTAAGAAATATGTTATAACATCAAATAACTTTGTCTTGAGATCTTATCATTTACCATGTTTTTTCTTTTATTGCTAAAATAGCATAGGAAATAATATGTGATGGGGGTTTTGTCCAGTGGGGGTTATGCCCAGTGGGGGTTTTGTCCTGGGGGGTTTTGTCCGTGGGGGTTTTGTCCGGTGGGGGTTTTGTCCTACACCCGCTGCAACCTGCCCAGCTGCAACCTGGGGGTCAACTCGAAATTTGTGGACAATAAAATTCGAAGCACTTGAAAGATACTTTTCAAATTTGGTGTATGGATATCTGCTACAAGACTTGGAATCGCATTACAACCACATATGGTAAGGTAGCACCACCCGAGACCAAACTGAAATTTTGTTTCAGGGGGGAAAAAAAAGACTTGATTGATTCTTTCTAAATTTGGTGAATGGAGTATGTTCCAAGTTCCTGCTTGATATTGCATGCCATCCACGAAGACCCAGTGTTGCACCACCTGGAGTATTTTGTTGCTGAACAATAAAATTTGATGTTAATGTCTTGCCAGAAGATTTTAGTTGGTATTTTCATCCACAAACACCCATACATAACTGTTGTGCCACCTGGAGGTGAATTCGGAATTCCCTTTCAATACAATACAATTAAAATGACTTAACCCATTCTTTGGTATGTGGATACCTTACCACAATAAATTGCTTGGATTCACTATTGAATGTTTCCTATTACTCGGTGTGCAAATTCAATGCTGCCTTGATGGTATTTTTCAAATTTGTGGAATGTACAAATGTACACCTAGCTGAATTATGTCCCTTGTCTGTCCTGTATTGGTACCTAGCTGAATTATGTCCCTTGTCTGTCCTGTATTGGTACCTAGCTGAATTATGTCCCTTGTCTGTCCTGTATTGGTAGAGCAGCTCATGTAAACCATATGGCTGAGTTTCCTCTGGTAATCACCTCCTATTTCCCTTCTAATGTGATCAACTGATGGGAACAGAGGGAGACACAGCTAAAAATTGCTTCCCTCCAGGCCTGAAGTGTGATAAACCATTTATTTTATTCTGGCTCCCAGTTGGAATGAGACCGTCAGTCTCTCTCTGGGGACAGGGAATTTCACTACCAATTGGGTTTCTGTTGGGGACCAGCTTTGTGTGGTTAAGAGTTCAAACAATGTGGAAGTTGGCACCATTAAATTAACTCTATCTCTCTCATGAACAACTATTTTAAGGTCGGTGCTAATCTAAATGTATCTTTCCATGGAAAGTTAAACTGCAGAACATTTGGGTCCAACGAATGCTTTAACTACATGTAACGCTGGGTTAGTATATGTTTTACCTGGTGGTAAGATCTAACAGAGTTTGGCCAGGCATCAGTTTTCGATTACGTGAGATTTTTTTATTTCTCTCAATTTGGATTACGTGTAATTCCGTATGTGGATATTGAATAACCATTTTATTGCACCCCACAGGCTGTGTAGTAATTGTTACCCAAAGGACTGATTATGATGATTGGATGGATTATGGTGATTGGAGTGATTATGACAGTAAAACAAATTCAGTTTGCCATGATAATGATCATTTACAGTAGAATTATGGGTGTGTCTGTGTAAGATTGTCCTGTCTATCATGCTGTTTACAGGATATTGTCACTACATGTGTACAGTTGGAGTGTGATGGATGGCAGCTGCATCATCCATCCATTGGATTGAACTTACAGGCATTTAGGAATTTTTCATCACATTTAGTTTTGATTGATATACCGGTAATCCTTTTGTCCTTTTCTGTTCATAGCCATTTTGAATGACAAACATGGATGACACAGGGTTATTATGCCTCCTCTACAAAATGGTCTATTTGCCTGCCCATTGTATCATCCGGGTATAATTAGTCCTCAAAGATAGAGCAGTCCGCTAATCCTCTACTGAGAAGGTGATTATCATTGGGGATTAATGAAAAAAAAATAAAAATACTCCGAATTAAAAGCATATTTAGAAGTAAACACAAATTTAAAGAAAAAATGAAGTGGTGTTTTGCCTGGGGTTTTGTCCACTTTTCCTGTTCTGGGGATTTTTGTGTTGGGGTTTTGTCCACTGGGGTTTTGTCCGCTGGTGTTTTGTCCGTTGGTGTTTTGTCCACTGGGGTTTTGTCCGCTGGTGTTTTGTCCGTTGGTGTTTTGTCCACTGGGGTTTTGTCCGTTGGTGTTTTGTTCGTTGGTGTTTTGTCCACTGGGGTTTTGTCCGTATCCCATCTATCATACCTAAATTGTATGACACTTCATGGATTCGTCGATGTCCTGAAACTTATTAAACGCGCTTCGAATATGTGCATTTGCTATTTGTGAGATGAAATATTAATAATTTGTCAGATTTATGACGTGTTGGACTTTGCCATTTTCACCATGAATTTCAATGAAGCTTTGGCACTCGTGTATAATCAACTAGTCCTAGAGTTTTGTCTGGATGTTCCTGAAACTTGGTAGGCTTGCTAAACATACTTTGAAGATGTGCATCTCTATTCGTGATGAAATGTTTATTTTTTTTTTTTTTTTTTTTTTTTTTTTAGATTACCAAGAGTTGGAATTTGCCATCAAATTCAATGTAGAGTTGGCAGTGATGTATTTATTAACTAGTCGCACAATTATGACTGGAGGCCCCTGAAACTTTGTAGGCTTGCCAAGCATAGTTTGAAGATTTTCACATCATTTATGTGAACTGTTATTTTATGTCAAAATTACTAGCGTTTGGGCTTAGGCAATTTTCATCATAATGAACAACATTATGAATGGTAATCACCCAGTTTGTATTGCACCCAAATAGTGTTTTCATTTCAACAACCATATAGTCTCTTGTTTGGTCAGTTGTGTTCACAGACAATCTCCTTCTCAAACCCAGGAATGTATGTTATAATAAATTACATGTGTTCTGATGTGGATTGCACCTTGTAGAAATTCGCCAAAAACAGTCTGCAAAAAAAACAAAACAACTGAAAACAGGGAAAACTAAGAAACAGTGCCAGAGGAATTCTTAGCACTTAACTTATTGACACATTAAACTAGTTATGTGTATAGCTTCCATATTGTTTAAGGGAGTATGTGTTGACAGGTGTTATATCTATGGGAGTACAGTGGGAGTTGTCTTAGTACAAGTCAACATTACCATAAACCACACCAAGGCTTTGGGGAATTCTGCAATGTGGTTGCTACTGGAAAAGGATGGAATTAAATTTCACTTGATTCAAACCATATGGGGAGAATATGAGTATATTTGGGGGATTGTAGACTAAATAACATATGGTGTGTGGGATCTCTCCTCTTGACTCCATAGTCATGATAGTGTAAATGGTCATAGGAAATACATGGGACATATATGTGTTTCCTTAACTCTTTGCCCCATGGAGGCTTACTACCATTGCCCCATGGTGACGCCATTTGACGCCCCTTCCTAGTCCATGATGACGCCATTTGGCGCCTTATGTAATAAATTAATTAATTAACCTCATTCAATAATATTTTATTTCAGAAAATATTAAACATGCTAAATTATTGGTCACTGTAAAAGTAATAAAAAAAAATAATAAACCTTTGACCCCAGCCCTCCAATAGATCTGTACCTGACAATTTACAGGTGATCACCAAAAAGGTCTATGGGGCAGCCTAGAAAAGCCTGTATAGTTTAGAAGGGGGCGTCAAATGGCCTCAACATGGGGCAAAGAGTTAAAGGTCAACTGCATATAGTATCAGTTTATTAGTGTGAGTTTACCAGTATGATACTTGTTCACCGGCAGACCTGCATCAATCCAGTTGCATACTCTGGTGTGGGGATATTTTGGCATGTGACATTTCAGTAAGCAACATTTTTGCACTGAATATTATTGGCGGTATGTCTCCAAAATTTGGTATGGAACATTTTGACACCTTTATTTCACATCCAAATTTAGTATGGGACATTTCAACAACTTTATTTCACAGCCAAATTATGTAAAAAATAATGATACTCATATTTTTGATAATGTGGGGAGGAGGGAAGCAATCCATAATCTTGTATACATTCTGCTCTGAAGGTAATTCAGTTTTCAGCATTGGATGAAGAGACAATACTGGGATAATGTTCAAGGTCTGTCTGTGAACTTCTAAGATTATCTAGGCCATTCAAAATATTTTTGTTCACCATAAGCAGTCCCTACTCATATATTTCTGTGATTGAAAAATTTTCATTGGCAAATATTTCCATTTTCATCATATTTGAGATATTTTTGTGAAATTCCAAACAAAAGTAGTATTTTTTTCAAAAGTTAAAAGAAAAAAAAAATACAATCCTATCAGCCTACTTATATACTTATAGAAGTATGTTACAGCAAACAGGCAAAATATTTTGAATGGGGGGTTCAGGCCTATCAGTATCAGTTGTGTAGCTGTGACAGCTGTTATTTCACACCCACAAGGCATGTCTTTATGATGTAATATACACTTAGGTTAACATGATCACCTCATATTTCATACACAAACATGTCCTGGACTCCCCATGAAGGTGGACATCCTTGGTTTATTTGATCTGCTGTGAGTTTAAGTTGCTGGATAATTGCGTTTGATTTGTTCAGATTTACACTGATGTTAGATTCCTCTTTTGACAGTTCCTATTTTATAGGTGTAGGCTTTTATCACTTTTACTGTGCTGTTATGTGTAACGAGAGGAAGAACTAATGGCATATGTGTATTGAGAAATCCATCTGGATACTACAGCTGGTAATCATGGAGCTATGCTAATGACATTTGCAAGTGATGGTTTAGTCAGAGACTATGACTAGCTTTTGGCATGTCTTTGAAAGCATGTTCCTTGCGCCCAGATAAGCTATGATAAAGAGTCCGACACTTGTTGATTAGCTGGCTTTCGCTAATAAAACACCTGAAGAGGTAACCAGCTCTTGCAGAGAGCACCGGACAGCTACAAGATGGCGAACCATTCATCGCTCTCAAGCCAGTGTTTTGTCCATTTTTCCAAGATTTTGCTCAATCTCTTCACTAAAACAGTCACATTTTATCTTCAAATAACACTTCTCAAGAGTTAGGATTTATACAGTAATTCCCATTAGTCATAAGAAAGGCAGAGCAATGCTACAATCAATTGAAATTTATTTGAAAAATGAAGGGGAAAAAAAGCTGGTAATCATGGAGCTATGCTAATGACATTTGCAAGTGATGGTTTAGTCAGAGACTATGACTAGCTTTTGGCATGTCTTTGAAAGCATGTTCCTTGCGCCCAGATAAGCTATGATAAAGAGTCCGACACTTGTTGATTAGCTGGCTTTCGCTAATAAAACACCTGAAGAGGTAACCAGCTCTTGCAGAGAGCACCGGACAGCTACAAGATGGCGAACCATTCATCGCTCTCAAGCCAGTGTTTTGTCCATTTTTCCAAGATTTTGCTCAATCTCTTCACTAAAACAGTCACATTTTATCTTCAAATAACACTTCTCAAGAGTTAGGATTTATACAGTAATTCCCATTAGTCATAAGAAAGGCAGAGCAATGCTACAATCAATTGAAATTTATTTGAAAAATGAAGGGGAAAAAAAGCATATTTTTTTATAGTCATAAAATCTTAATCACAATTTCTTCTGACACCTTTTTTCAAACACCTTGTGAAAAACTATACAACTGTCAAAAAAGACAATCCAAAATTTTTGTTAGCGTATCTTGTTTTATGCATACTAAGGTTGTTTGTGAAATTTACTGTCGGAATATTCTTCTGGTAGCGATCTTGGTATACTATCAGTAAACTTTGAAAGAACATTCCGAATCAAATTGACGGAAATAGGTAGATAAATATGTTACTTATCTTGTTTTAAGTCGTGAACTCGGAGCCTCAAAATAAACCATGTTTTGTACATTCAGGCGAAGTCAAGAGAAGAAGAAATGGTGTCATTGAGGTGAAATTTTGCCTTGTTTCAAGGTCACATGAGCTGCAGGAAACCTCTGAGCAATCCACACCTTTGAGCCTTTGATCTTAAGCCCAATTACATGTCCCCTTTATTGCATAGTCTCCGGTTTAGTCAAGGTTTGATTGTTGCAACAAAGCTAATCTGTTGTGTCTGGAAACAAAGTTGAATGGAGGTACACAATCTATGTTATTTGGTGTTTTTAGCAATTAACTTATTGTTTCAGCTGGAATTGTGATATCAATGTGTCCTCTTTTAGCCCTGTGAGTTATCTTCACTTGCGACACTTGGTGTGGTGACAAAGTAATATACATGTATGTATCACATGAAGCTTGGACAACAGACGGGTGCCAAAACAGAGATGTTTTTTCGATGTTTAATTAATCTGTCTGCGTATTATTCAGAGTTATAAAGCTAGAGTATGATTTTATCATTGTAGGCAGTGACGGCAGTAAAGTACAGTGTTAGGGGAGGAACATATACTGGTGAAGTAAGGAGCTGGGGGCGAGAGCTGAACCAGAGAGTGAGGGGACACTATGGCAGCTAACGGGGAGAACAAGGAGACAGTTGAGCCCATGATGGTGGATGAGAACCAGCCACAGTTCTCTCAACCTAACCGTTTTCAACGAGTCCTCGGACATATCAGGAATGGATTCTGGAAGGTGATTGCTTGTCATGCCCAATTTATACATCCTCAAATATTGTGATTTCTATACATTTGTGGTAAGAAATTTCCCCGCATTTTGCGTATATTTTCAAGAGTTATGGCCCTTTTTTTCTTCAAATCTTTGTGAAGTGGGACTTGTCCGGGCTGGATCTCGGTTAATATTGTATGGACAAGTATGAAATTTTCAGGATATGTGGTCAGTGCCTTGTAGTTGTGCAGTGTGAAGTTTCTCTGCCTTTCGCATATATTTTCAAGAGTTATGGCCCTTTTTTTCTTCAAATCTTTGTGAATTGAGACTTCACAAAGTTGTGCAGTTCTGTAGTTGTGCAGCGTGAAGTTTCTCCGCGCTTCGCTTATATTTTCAAGAGTTATGGCCCTTTTTCTTGAAATCTTTGTGAATTGGGACTTGTCCAGGCTGGATCTCGGTTAATATTGCATGGACAAGTATGAAATTTGCATGATATGTGATCAATGCCCCATAGTTGTGCAGGATGAAGTTTCTCTGCTTTCGGTTATATTTTGAAGAGTTCTGATCATTTGTTTATCAAACCTAAGTGAATGGGATATATTTATTTGTCCAGGCTGGATCTCAGTCCATAACTGATTTGGAAATGGCTATATATATATCATTCTACATTCCAAAGCAGACCACATAGGTCCTGAAGCATGAAATTGCCCCAAAAAGAGTTAATTGGGTGCAAAATTCAAAGTTTACTGATCGCTTCATAATTTCACCACAATATACTCCCAAGGAATGTAGGTCTCATTTTCGGATTGGACGAAAGCCCCGGCGACCATCTTGCATCAAAACATTGTATTATCACTTGTTGGTCGATACTTTGAATATGTATTATGCGAGGCATGGCAAAAAAATTGACTGAAATAGAATTTTCATAATCATGAAGGCCTCCACCGACCAATACAGAACAGAACAATGGCGGGGCAGTGTCGGATTAAAGCGGAAGGGGGGGCATACAATTGAGCAATCTCTGATTGCTTCCTTCCTTAGTTTTGCTTCTCATCTCATCTGACTTATTTCTTTCACTTAATATTTCCCCACAACCCACATGCTCGAATTTTACCAATACAGATTACAACCAGCTGTGATTAGAGGGGATGCCAGTACGATTGTATATCGGAGGCTGTTGAACTGGGCTGTGAGCATGGTACTTGTAATTGCATGGGCTCAGTTCCCACACACCACCACTTAACTCGGGTCAATGGAGATATTTATCACTGTAATAGGCTGTATTATATAAAGTAACTGGTTACATTGAAATGTCGGTGGATTTATGAATGGAACAAGTGTTTGTAGGTTAATTTTGGGTAACCTATCACATGGATAGCACGTGCACTGTTTTATTGTTGTGAGGAATATGATCTCATATATGTCAGATGTGCTGGAAGCTGTATGGTCACAATCAGGGGGAGATAACTCCTCACAAAACAAAACCGCCAGGCCTGCAACAGGGAACGGCCAGTAACAGAATTAGGCCTCCAGTTAAAATCAAATAGGCAAGATAAATCTAATGGAAGAAAAATCAAATAACTAGCTTTCTGAAAATTGAATTGAACCTACGATAATTCCCCTAATAATTCAATCACAGGAAGTTCACTTTTCAACTCTGTTATTCAAACACAGAGAAAAAGTAACATTCCCATCCTTCTTTCAAATTGAAGAAAACTCATATAATGACAAAATGGGGCACTTTGTAGCTGGTGCCATCAAGAATATTTCCAGATAAAAGCCATTTTTGCTGCACTTCCGGTGATCGAATTATTAGGGGAATTACCGTACTTTAGGATGATACTGTAAATAATGTTTGGGCATTCAGTGCTATCAGCTGATCTGCTGATGATATTTGAAAAGCTAAGAAACCTATCAAAAGTGGATAAATAGTTTCTATTTACAGGAGTGTGGCATTACCTGAACAAAAATCCATCTTGCTGGTACATTGTTTAGCCAAATATTGATTAAATCTACACTCAGTAAATCTTTTAAAGAGAAGATTACCAAAGTTTTAGACTGTAGTTCAAAAGTGACATGAAACGGTGTTGACTGGAGTTTGAATCTGGGCTTTTGTTTTCTTCGTATACTGTTTAGTAGCGAATTTTTGATTTATCTCGAATATGATACATTGAAACAAATTAGGTTTCGTTGTTGTTTTAGAGTAGATATATTGAAAACTTAATATCAATTGATGCTGTTTTCCTGTGCAGAATTGAACATGTAATAACAAGAAAGAATAGTATCGTGTAAATGACAAACCTTCTTTGAGGGACCTTTTTACTTCGAATTCTTACAAAATTTGTGATAGAAGAAAACAATATTATGGTTAACAACTTCTTTCTGTAGATAAACAATGGCAGGGTGTTAGCCAGGATTAATAAACTGCCTGTTCAAAAATCCAATTTTGCCAAATTTGACCTATCCACTTACTATTTTCTCCTATCTCTCCCATGTTCAATTTTCCAAGTTTTGCCTTTCCAAATGTGAAGTATTCCTGTCCAGGGTCTCTGGCTAACACCATGAACAAGGGTGTAACGTTTGTATGTTTTTTCTTACCCCATTTTAAAGGAAATCTACCTTGCCCACTTTAATTCTTACACAAAATAATCGGACTGAAGGGTACAAGAGGCAGTCTGATTTGAGGCGAGTGGTCTAGCTTAAAACACAGGAGAGCTCACCCCAAATCAGAGTGCCTGGTACACTGACTTTCTGTCCCTTTACTATGGCTACAGAATGAAGACTATTTTTAATCATTGTTCATTGGACTGTTTTTATTACCCCTCGTCCGTCTGTCCATCATATCATTGTAAACACATTATCTCAAAAAGTCCTTCACTTACAACAATGAAACTTCATACAGTTGTTTAATACAGCCAGTACCAGAAGTCTATTGAAAGTCGGTGTAATCGGATGTGTTTTTCAGGAGTTCTGCCCCTTCATACATGTCTGTTGGTCCATATCCTTGTAAACACATTATCTCAAAAAGTCCTTCACTCACAACAATGAAACTTAATACAGTTGTTTAATACAGCCAGTACCAGAAGCCTATTGAAAGTCGGTGTAATCGGAAGTGTTTTTCAGGAGTTATGCTCCTTTATACATGTCTGTCTGTCTATATCCTTGTAAACACATTATCTCACAAAGTCCTTCACTCACAACAATGAAACTTCATACAGTTGTTTAATGCAGCTAGTACCAGAAGCCTATTCAAAGTCGGTGTAATCGGATGTGTTTCTCAGGAGTTATGCCCCTTTATACATGTCTGTTGGTCCATATCCTTGTAAACACATTATCTCAAAAAGTCCTTCACTCACAACAATGAAACTTCATACAGTTGTTTAATACAGCCAGTACCAGAAGCCTATTGAAAGTCTGTGCTGTCGGATGTGTTTTTCAAGTCCGTCAACAGACATGCTGGTCATTGGTTTGTACAACCCTCCCCGATCCCCAGTACAGGATGTCATTAATGCACTGTTTACCATCTTCAGGTCACAATCCCCATCTCTCGTGCAAACTGTTATCCTTGGTGACTTTAACATAGACTTGTTAAAAGACTCCACAGACAAGAGAAAACTTCTAGACTTTTTTGAGACTTACATGTACAATCTACAAGAACGTATCCACCCGTTGCCCACCACCGACCTCCACACTACCATAGACCACATCTATAGTAACGCCCCCAATACATCAAGTGGAGTGTTGGAGAGTTACTTCTCCTACCACAAACCTGTGTGGATTGCTGTGAATAGACAGTAATCGTTCGACTACATCTACTATAGGTAATCACTGCTCTACTGCTATATTGTTTTGTCTGTCTATGATCTATATCATACAGGTAAAATTATGCCCACCCCAAATATGTGAGTTGTTGGGGTCAGAAACATTATTTCCACAATTGCTCTGGGCCCGGCCCGAGGGGTCCCGATGGCGACAGCCTACTTTTTTTATCTTGAAGTTGCCAAAATTAATATCAATGTAAGCATATTATCCTTTCTTGAAATAGTGACATAAGTTGATGCATATTATCAGTTGTTAAAGATCTGCTCTATAATATGGATATAGACAGGAGAGGAAGATTATGAACCACAAATGTACACCGAGAATTGAGCATCAGTGCACCTGTCCGTGCACCTGACGAGGCAAACCCATTGTCTAAGAATTAAAGTTGAAAAGGGAGATTGTAGTTTCTTGAATTATGAATTGTATGTTTTTATTTTTGCATTATACTATAGTCCGTCCATTTTAATTAGTCGTCTACTTTGGAGCTTGTCAATGATCAGCAGTTAACTCTGCATAAATTTTCTTTTTTGCATCGTGTAGAACAAATAGAACTTTACAAAATAACTATCATTTTTCCGTGATATCGATAATATATCACGCTTGAAACAACTTTGTAATTCTCTCCATGTAAAACTCCAGTACAGTTGTTTCATGTACCGGAACTCAATTACATAGAGAGACATCATAATGTATTCGTGTTGTCTGGCACAAAGGTCAACAATGCCGTGTACGGTCATAGAGGTGTGTGTGGTTTATCATTCGGCAATTTCACTGGGCATGGGATATAAGCGACGGACCGCCTGTTATTCCTGTATTCGGCATCAATGACCTTTGTGCCCGTGAGCATGAATACATTATGACGTCTCCCTATGTAATTGAGGCCCGGTACATGAACAACTGTATAGGAGTTTCATATGGGGACAAGTGAAAAGTTAGTCCAAGAGTGATATATTATCGATATCCCAGAGAAATGGTATTCATTTTGTAGAGTTTAAATTGTTATACACACTGCAAAAAACGAAAATTGTTGCAGGGTTAACTATTGATTTTTGATAAGCTCCAAAGTAGACGACTAATTAAAATGGACAGACTTTAGTATATTTCTATTCAAACATTTCTCCATTCCTTTCACATTCACATCCCCATGGACTGCACTATTTGTGAAGGAATTGGTACTACAGGATGTAGCAAAGCTTAATGACTGTTGAAATATTTGTATTTTGGTAGACGATGCGATGGGCACGGAACCCTCACAACCTCTTGTTGATCATGACGATAGCTGGTGTCATCTTAGGCGTGATATTTGGTTTCCTGTTACGATTGGCCAAACCCAGTCCTGATGCCATTATGTTAGTTGCATTCCCAGGAGACGTCCTCATGAGGATGTTAAAGATGCTCATCCTACCTCTCATCATATCCAGTCTTGTCACAGGTATGCATGATTACAGGTGTGGCATTTCATGTATATCTGACTGATTACAGGTGTAACACATCACATCTATATGGCTGATTACAGGTGTGACACATCACGTCTATATGACTGATTACAGGTGTGACACATCACATCTATATGGCCGATTACAGGTGTTACACATCACATCTATATGGTTGATTACAGGTGTGGCACATCACATCTATATGGCTGATTACAGGTGTGAAACATCACATCTATATGGCTGATTACAGATGTGACACATCGCATCTATATGATTGATTACAGGTGTGACACATCACATCTATATGACTGATTACAGGTGTGATACATCACATCTATATGACTGATTACAGGTGTGACACATCAGGTCTATATGACTGATTACAGGTGTGACACATCACCTCTATATGGCCGATTACAGGTGTTACACATCACATCTATATGGCTGATTACAGGTGTGGCACATCACATCTATATGGCTGATTACAGGTGTGAAGCATCACATCTATATGGCTGATTACAGATGTCACACATCGCATCTATATGATTGATTACAGGTGTGACACATCGCATCTATATGACTGATTACAGGTGTGACACATCACCTCTATATGGCCGATTACAGGTGTTACACATCACATCTATATGGCTGATTACAGGTGTGGCACATCACATCTATATGGCTGATAACAGGTGTGAAGCATCACATCTATATGGCTGATTACAGATGTCACACATCGCATCTATATGATTGATTACAGGTGTGACACATCGCATCTATATGGCTGATTACAGGTGTGAAACATCACATCTATATGGCTGATTACAGATGTGACACATCGCATCTATATGATTGATTACAGATGTCACACATCGCATCTATATGATTGATTACAGGTGTGACACATCGCATCTATATGGCTGATTACAGGTGTGATACATCACGTCTATATGACTGATTACAGGTGTGACACATCACAGCTATATGACTGATTACAGGTGTGACACATGTACATAATAGAGGTGTGAATCATCACATGTATTTGACTGATCACAGGTGTGTCAGGCCTTTAACTGAATGTGGATCATGTGAAAGGTAATGATTGGTTAAAGCTGTGTGATGCCTTCAACTGAATGTTGATGTGAAAGACGAAATGATTGACTACATGCGTCAGACATGTAACTGAATGCAGATCTGAAAAGTAGTGGTTGAATACAGGTGTGTGAACGAAGCGGTATTCAACTAATAACATGGATGAATGCATTTAACTGAATACAGATGTGACGGGTAATTCCACTGATGATGTGATACATCAAATATGTGAAATCCGAAAATTGATCACAGGTGTGACTAGCCGGTGTGACACATTCCATGTTATTTAACTGATCACATTTATGATAGCCATTAACTGATTTAAGGTGGTACACCTTTGTATAGATCACTGATTACACAAGTGTTAGGCATTGAAATGATGGGTTACAGAACACATATACCTAACTGATCACAGTTAATGACATGTCCCTGTTTCATTCTCGTTTAGGTTTAGCCCACCTGGATGCCAAGTCTAGTGGAAGGATGGGTCTGAGGGCTCTGGTCTACTACTTCGCCACCACATTTCTGGCCATCATTACTGGAATCATCTTGGTCGTCTCGATTCATCCTGGAGACAAAAGTATAAAAGAGAAAATTTTCTCTACGGGAACGAAGAAGGCTTCAGTATCTTCTCTGGATGCCTTTCTTGACCTCATTAGGTCAGTATGTCATAATGTGGTCTTCGCTTGATGACTTCTCAAATCATTACATTTATGTAATTCATTTTGAGTATGATTTCAAAACTTCAACGATACGTTTTATGCTTAGTGTAGACTGATATAGGTTGGCTGTTGATATATTTCTGCCCAAATCTAACTTGATATCTTGAATCCAAACTTTCATGGTTGATACTATTAACAAGTAACACCATTAACTACAAGCTCTCGACTATATTGTTCCGTCACCCTGTCTGTCTAAGTAACTATTACAATAATCTGTTATCTAATATTACACCGAGGACAATAATATCCCACTTTTTATAAGACCGCTGATGGCGATTTCTGTTGTCTGTCTGATTAGTTCCAGTCTCTGTCCATCATCGTAATTGTTCGTGGGTGGGTACAGTAGCGGGAGAAAACGTGTCATATCAATATTAAGGTCAATAGGTCAACGTCACGATCAATGGTTTCTTTGAAGTCTTTGAAAATCCCCTTTCTTTATCTTTATGAGTGGATATTTGAGAGAGCCAATTTAATGCATAGAAAAATTTAGGTCAAAGGTAATCTGTCACATGATCAATCAATTGACCCCAATGTAGTTTATTCAGGATGGGAGTTTATTTCATCGATGTTGTGGATTGTATTGTGTTCACCTTAAGGATACGTAACCCCCCTGAGGCAGTTTTGTATACCCCTTCATAATTTGTGTTTTGTAGCAATAAATATTGAACATAAAATTAACAACGTATATATTTTATGGAAGCGTATGTCCTGAGGAATTCACTTATGTAATTTGCATAACTGTTGCTACTACCGTGTAGAAAATATTCAAAATTTAAAAATGAATGAAAACAATAGCCTCCAGTTTTCAATTGAAATTTAGTGAAAACTTTTTTAACATTTTAAATTGGATGGTATACCTTTATCAAAGACAACTAGAACTAGTAAACAACATATCAGTTTTTAAAAGTTCGGCTCAGTTTTTGAATTATTCGACTTTTAATGTAGAAAGTTATAAGATAACCAAATTTTGTCAATTAAATTTAGTTAAAATGCTACAAAAATAGAACTAGGCAGAAATTTTAAAAAAGTGAGACGCAATTTACTAGTTGTAGTTGTCTTTGATCAAGGTATACTATCAAATTTTAAATATGTTAAACAGTTAAAGAAATTCCAATTGAAAAATAGAGACTATTGTTTCATTTCAATTGTTTAAATTTTGAATATTTTGCACATGGTATGAGCAAAAGTTATGTAAATTATATAAGTGAATTCCTCAGAACATACGCTTTCATAAAATATATACATTATTATTGTTATGTTGAATATTTATTGCTACAAAAGACCAATTATCAAGGGGTGTACAAAACTGCCTCAGAGGGGCTACGAACAAAGAAAAACCCTATTGATTTTGAAGTCAAATAACCAAAAGTTCCAAATAAAGCATCACTGTACTTTGGTAATGCTGATTGTTGTACTCCAAAAGTATGCATTGATCTAAAAGTGAATGCCAAAATCTGCTTTGTCACGAGTCTCTATCAGTTTGGGCCTGTGGGCATATTTTGATACCAATTTTGGCTCTTGTTTCAACAGGCCAGTGATTTAACCTAATTTGTCATGTCAAATGTCTATGTCTCAGGAACATCTTCGCAGAGAACTTGGTGCAGGCGACGTTTGAGCACATCCAGACACAGTACAAAACGGCACAACAGGAACTCATAGAGGTGACAGCTTCCAATGGAACCATGTATAATGGAACATCAATGGGGAATGACACCAACATGACAATGGAGCGTGTAATACCGACCTACATAAAGAGGAGTTACGAATACAATTCTGGAATGAATGTTCTGGGTAGGTGACCACTCGTCATTATCACGAGTCCCTATGTTTTGACAAGAGTGATTTTCATTTAGTCTCCCACACCGGCCTTCACTCCCGTCAGTTCACATATCCAGAGGGTAATTAAACCATTGAACCGATTGACTTCAAACTTGGAGAGTTTCTTGACATCAATGAGAGGATGGTTGGGATTGCTTTCCAGTTACCTGCATAATCCAAGATGGCCGCCATCAGCCTTCTTGGATCTCAGCAGCTGGATCTTCACACATTTCTTTTCCAAACAATAACTCAGTAACTTTTGAACCAATCAACTTCAAACTTGGAGAGTGCCTTGACATTGGTGAGAGAACAGTTGGGATTGCTTTTCGTTTACCTGTGTAATGCAAGATGGTCGCAATCAGCCATCTTGGATTTTAGCACTTGTATTTTCACACATTTCTTGTCCGATCAATAACTCGAGAACCATTGAACCGATTGACTTCAAACTTGCAAAGTGTCTTGTCATCGGTGAGAGGATGGTTGGGATTGCTTTTCAGTTACCTGCATAATCCAAAATGGCCACCATTAGTCATCTTGGATTTCGGTAGTTGTATCTTTGCACATTTCTTGTCCGATCAATAACTCGAGAACTATTCAACCGATCAGCTTCAAACTTGGAGATTGTCTTGACATCGGTGGGAGGACGGTTGGTTTACTTTTCAGTTATCTGTGTAATCCAAGAGGGTCATCATCAACCATCCAGGATTGCCAGCAGTTGGATCTTCACATATTTCTTGTCCGACCAATAACTCGAGAACCATTGAACCGATAATCTTCAAACGTGCAGAGTGTTTTTAATGGCTGCCATTAATGATGACAGTTTCTAAATGCACCTTCTGCATAAACAGCAACATAGTTTTTGTCCGATGCATGGCTCATCAGATATATCTCCATTTCCAAAATCATACCTCTATTCAGTGACATGGGATATTATCGACCAGAAAAAAATTCACCATCGAGGTCCACATTCCCTGCAGCAGCAGCACCTGCATCCACCATAACTGGTGCTGATGGCGGGGAACATGGACCTCTATGGTCAATTTTTTTTCCGCTCAAAACCTGCCAAATAAGATTTCTCTTGAAGTTTACCTACTGAAGAAAAAATGAGATGTTCATTTGCATAAAAATGGAAATATGATTGATCAAAATGTGCTCCCCAACTTATTTTTGTATGGAGGATTTTCTCCTGCAGCAAAAATATGACCTCAAACCAAAACCATTCCTGGTTCTTTCCAATAAACAAACTTCCTAATATATTCTGTGGCAAAATTGGTTGCTATAAGAGAAAATCCTCACTGTAAATGCCCCAAAATACCAAATCAGATCAGGGAGCACATTTTTAGCTCATCTGGGCTGAAGGCCCGATGGGCTAATGTTCTGGCCTGATTGT
This sequence comes from Hanleya hanleyi, assembly GCA_036873755.1. NCBI lineage: Eukaryota > Metazoa > Mollusca > Polyplacophora > Lepidopleurida > Hanleyidae > Hanleya > Hanleya hanleyi. The sequence continues at coordinate 39,384 of JAVTVY010026672.1, read as the reverse complement.
CCATCATCCGTAAACATCTTCTCCTCCGAAGCCGCTTGGCCGATTAAGCTGAAACTTGGCATGCATGTTCCCCCAATGAGTACACCAGAATTTGTTCATGCGGTGTCGATACAATTTTAAATATGGCTGCCATGGCGGCCATCTTAAATTTGCCAGTGAAATCTTGTCATCATTATTTTTCAGAAACTGCTTCATGGATCTTTCTCAAATTTGGTACACCGGTTCCCCTTTGGGTCTAGTTGTACAACATGTGTACTTTAGTCCAATTTGGATATCCAATATGGCCACCAGGCGGCCATCTTGGATTTTCCCATGAAACTTTGTTATCGCGATTTCTCAGGAACTACTGCATGGATCCTTCTCAAATTTGGTACACAGGTTCCCTGTGGGGTCTAGTTGTACAGGATACCTTTTCTGCTGCGATTCGAAAATCCAGTATGGCCACCAGGCAGCCATGTTGGATTTCCCCATGAAACATTGTTATCGTGATTTCTCAGGAAGTAGTGGATGGATCTTTCTCAAATTTGGTACACAGGTTCCCCTAGGTGGCCATCTTGGATTTCCCCATGAAACTTTATTGCGATTTCTCAGGAACCACTGTATGGATCTTTCTCAAATGACGCAGGTTCACAGGTTTCCCGTGGGGTCTAGTTGTGCAAGATATCTTTTGTGATTTGATTCAAAACCCAATATGGCCACCAGGCAGCCATCTTGGAATTCCCAATGAAACTTTGTTATCGCGATTTCTCAGGAACTACTGCATTGATCTTTCTCAAATTTGATAAACAGGTTCCCCTTGCAGTCTATTTGTGCAAGATACCTTTTCTGGTCCGATTCGAAAATTCAATATAGCCACCACGCGGCCATCTTGAATTTCCCCATGAAATTTTGTTATCGTGTATTCTCAGGAAATTACTGCATGGATCTTTGTCAAATTGGGTACACAGGTTCCCCTTGTGGTTCAGTTATGCAAGATACCTTTTTTGGTCCAATATCCAATATGGCCGCATCTTAATTTCCCATGAAACTTTGTTATCATGAAATCTCAGGAAATTACTGCATTGATCATTTAGTGTTCAGGGGGGACAACACAAGTTAGAAACTCATCTATTGCAGTCCTTTAGTAAAATTTCTTACAGTTATTTTCTCCAGTTACAGCCAGATGTGCTACAGTGCCGTGGCACTATCTTGATCAAGCTTATATCCATTTTTATACAACGGAGCATCACAATTTTTTCGAGGCTGATATTTCAGTTTGTAAAAGTCAAGAAAAATCTGATTTGGCAGGTTTCGGATTGAAACAAAATTCAGCTTGATTAACAGTACACACAAGGGAGTTTTTCTCATACTGTCGTCACATTTCTCTTTTACCTACTTCATTCATCCGAATTGAGGGATTTCCCATATTTTCTGTAATTTGAGTTCAGACCCAGTCCCTAAAAATTTTAAACAATATTGCCATACCAAATGTAGAGTGTCCCAGTTAGAGAGATTCAAAGCCCTAGGTATTTGAACACTTGTCTTTATCAAATGAGTACATGAATACAATACATCCTGGATATTAAAGTGACTAGTATGGTTTTCCCTATTAAAATTCAATCTTCCTATTAAAATTCAATTGCCTCAAATTTGGTAGATAAAATTCAATCGGCTGATCTAATAAATTTGATCAATCTCTAAAATCATTGAAATAACAAAGAAATAATGGATTATCTGCATGATTTTGGATCATTTTGTCAACTTCTTTTTCTAATATTTTGATCGCTCCGACATTTTATGGTGGGAAACTTCACTTCCTGTGATTGAATTATTACCCCTCAGCCCTGGGCTGAGGGGTCTTGTCGTTGCCATGTACGTACGTCCATCCGTCATAGCGTCCGTCCGTCAACATGTTCTTGTCCGCTGAATATCTGTAGATCTATGAAGTCGGGCCTGACCAAACATTGGTGAGAGCTTCCTGACTGTTGACTGATGAAATGATTAGATTTTCAGATGGCTATGATGATTTCATGATTTTTAAAAAAAAAATTATTATTATTTATTGATGGCTCAGCTTTTGCACTGTTATCTATGCCCATCAACATGTTCTTGTCCGCTGAATATCTGCAGATCTATGAAGTCGGGCCTGACCAAACTTTGGTGAGAGCTTCCTGAATGTTGACTGATGAAATGATTAGATTTTCAGATGGCTATGATGATTTCATGATTTTTAAAAAAAAAAATTATTATTATTTATTGATGGCTTAGCTTTTGCACTGTTATCTATGCCCATCGGGAACCCTTGGTTGCAGGTTTCATTGTGAATTTTGAAGGTTCCCTGATGCAAGAAAGCCTGGTCCATTCAAGATTCTCATTGAATGAAGGACATTTTTCTTTAATTTTGCTATTAAATCATTCTATTCTACATCATATGATTTATCTTAAAACTTGTGCATGAACCATATTTGTGTCCACACATTTAACTGGTACAACATAATGCTTCAATTTTTGTCACCAAACATGTTACTGTACCTTGGAAATTATTTAAAACGAGTCATTAGGAGAGCCCATTTTTAGCCTGACTCTGGGCAATTTTGAACCAGTTTGCATACCTGGAGCTTATGCCCCCCCGCCAAATAATGATAAGGGTGGGCCTGTGTTAATCAATGTGTTTACTTGTTATCACACTTGTGCAATGCATAAATTGCCACTGATAAAGCTACACTTTCTTGCATGCTGTAATCCCAGCACACCGCTCATGTGAAACCCAAGTGGTATATACGGTATCCAGGGATTTTTTGCAGGTTCCGATCTCCCAGTTCTTTTTCGTAATTCATTATTGAGGGTCCAATTTTTTAAAGTGAATTTTGGCGCAAAGAGTTTGTGATCAATCACAAAACAGAGGTTTATTAACATGAAATTCAATATCCAGCTATGCAATCGGATCGATATTGAGGCTCCCAGAAGATTTTTCTAGGAGTATTTCCTTCAGAAATCGTTTCAAATTGAACAACAACAACACTTTCGTTTTTTGTGTCATTTGAGTTTTGGGCGCCCATATGTTTTCCGAAACTAAATTGGCTCTAGATGCAGCCCTGATCCTACGACTAAAAAAAAAACAGGCTGAGGGGTCCACGCACCTTTTAGGTGCTTGCCTGCAATTCATGTTAGAGGGATTACCGTAGTCTGTGTCATACAACACAGGTGGTTGGGTGGGCATGGGTTCCTGTTGCTTCAATGCATTTTGCTGAGAAGCAACAGGAACTTGATAATGTGATGCCAAGCACTGTAATATCACTTGTCTTTATTGCACCATGTAAGTGTCCTGTCTGTGTCTTGTGTGCTGTCCTCCGTGGATTGAGGGTGTCTGGTTCCATGCTGCTTCAAAGATTTCTTCTTTGAAGTAGCAGAAACGCAAATTCGCTGGGTGGTGCTTAGTTGGTTCGTCGCGATATAGCTGAAATATTGTTCAAAGCGACGTTAAATTCTCTTCACTCGATCCTTGATTGAACAAGATGATCCATACCGCTGGATGAAACAGGCATTCCTCCAATAGACTGATTTCAGACTTTCTTATTGAAATAAAAACTTGTCAGTTCTGTCTGAAATGCCCAAAACAGCCATATTCCTGGTGTGGGCAGTAAACTTCAGACTTTTTAAGTAGAGTTCAGACTTTTTCAGAAGTACCAATTCCCATGCCTGGTGGTAGTATTACAAATTGGCAAATTTAGCGGACTTGAGAACCTACCATCTACCTTCAACTGTTCAATGATTAAATGTTTCAATTGACCAGAAAATTGACAATAATCATTCCGTCTTCTTCCTCTCATAGGTATAATCACTTTCTGTGTGGCGTTTGGTATCCTGATCAGTCGCATGGGCGAGAAGGCTCGTATAATGGTGGAATTCTTCGCTGTTCTCAACGACATTGTCATGCAGCTCGTTGTTCTGATCATGTGGTATGTTATTCAATACATGTAGTGATATATTCAAAGAACATGCTTGATTTCTTCATAATACATTTTTGTATTTAACTCCCAATAAGATAAATTGTCTAGTCCTGTGTAACCTCATTGCAAGATGTAAATGCAATCCAAAGTTTGCACTATTTAATCCTCAGACAGTACTATCTTGCCCCAATAGCAGCAGACGATGCACTGGGACATGGCTGACTGCACGAGTTCTGGTTCATGAATCAGGAGATTTGCTATCTCTGTAACCTATAAAATATTTTAACCTAGGACAATGTAGGATGATAACTGGATTATTGTGCAGATGAAGCATTGTCCTAGATTAGCTGCTTCAGCATGTCACGTCTAGATTTGTGGGCTCAATTTATCTGGCTGTATACAAAAGAAATTAGATTTATCTATAAATCTAATAATTAATATTACGAAGAGCAAGTAATGATAGGTTGTCCTGGCTTTGCCCCCGGGCCGAGTCATGGAACTTGATGAGGGTTCCCAGCCACTCAGGGAAATCAGGGAAAATGATTTTCCAGTTTTCCAGTCAGGGAAAACTCAGGGAATTTGAGAAAAATACCCAACATCAGGGAAAACTCAGGGAAATTGAGTAGCAAGAGAGGCTATATGACTGGCCATATGTTGGCTTTTTAGTGCACACCAGGGATGCACATTTTTTTTCTTAACACTTCATTAAGGGCTTATCTAGCATAGTTTGAACTCTTATCAGGACTAATTCTTTCATAACTGCATGCAATGTGACTATGAATTCTGAACACACACATTCTGGCTAGTGGTTGTGCTTATTTGCATATCTGTACTGTATCTTCGTGTTAAAAGCTGTTGAAACTATCACATATATCTCAGGGAAGCTCAGCATATTGAGGACAGATCAAGGTTACTGTGACTGGGTGAAGTACCCTGTCTGCCTACAGCATGATGATTCGGTGAAGCAGCACTATAAAAAGGCAGTATTGGACCCCTGTGTCGTGATATAACTGAAAATTTGTTTAAATCAACATTAAGTCCTAATCTTTAATTTCCGAGTTATCCTCAACCAGATGATTGTGTAGCAAGCTCTTTTTGTTTTAGGTACTCTCCATTTGGTATTATGTTCCTGATCATGGGGAAGATTATGGAGTTACCCGACCTTGGTGCCGTAGCCTCCCAGTTGGGCATGTACATGGTGACAGTGTTAGCAGGGCTTGTGATTCATGCCGTCATTACCCTCCCACTCATTTACTTCCTTGTCACCCGTAAAAACCCGGCAAAGTTTGTACATGGTGTACTGCAAGCTTGGGTTACTGCCCTTGGTACTGCCTCTAGGTGAGTTCTTATTCGATTTATGTGGAAAATGTACAAGGGTATTGATATCCTAATACAGCGCATATTTCACCAAACCAATGAATGTTCTAGAATGAATATGTAAAGCACATACAGGTCATCAGTTCTGTATCTCTGAAATCATACAAAAGAGAAGCCTTCTTTTACATCAAGGCATTAAATAGGCGGTATTGATCGCAATTTGCGACACACGATGAAAGAAATGCTATCCATTTTGAATTCATGCAAGCAAATAACTTTTTTTAATGGAAACGAACAAGGAAAAACATGAGCTGTTGTTACTTCCTCTTTCGCTCCATGCTTTCTCTCACTGAGTCATCAAGCGAGGTAAGTCTACCCGACTTTTTATCTCCCTTGCGTAAATACCATGGCACTGCGATCGTTGCTATAGGAATTACCAGTCAAAAATGGCAGTCAGAGCACTGTTGTTTCGTGGATGGTGGAGATGTATCTCAAAAGAACTTGGATCAAATATTCTGTCCAAAATGTCATAGTGATGGCACTCTTGTGCACGAAATACTCAACATCCCTGGGGGCATTGCGAAATTAACACAAGCTTCATTTCTGGTATATCTGATAGTAGTTTAAAGAAGGACAATGTAAGAGAACATGCTGGCAGTTAAACAGGCTCAGCTGAGGGAGTGACCCACCCTGAAAATATCATTGATTGATCTGTATACAGATACCAATTGGCCAGCGTAATTTATTTATGAACTGGAAAACACTTATGTCTGTGTGGAATGAAATGGAAGTTAAGACGGAACAGCTACAAAATATGCATACGGCAATTCCTCTAATAAATCGATCACCGGAAGTCATATTTGAGGTGATAAAATAGTGGGGTGATCGATTTATTGCAAATCAGGTAAAACCCGAAAGTCATAATGAAAATGAACCAGCAAGGGTCCAGTTTCCAACACCGAAATTGTTTCAAATTCACGCAGTCGATTTTATTGAAAAAGTTTGTGCTGTTTGTAAAATAAACTGAACAATTTGAGAACACTGGAATTCCGTCTGTGGCGATAGACGAAGAATGGAAATTTATTCTTCACCGCCAGCCCCCTGCTGCCATGCTTGTAGTGTCAACAGTCAAGAACCTTCTTCTACTCATTCGTCTAACAGGGGCACCAAGGTTCCCGATCCAGTTGATCTGCTCGATTTATTTTCTCAGATGTATCTATTTGTGTTTTTCACAAAACGGCAAAAATCGTACACACATGGCGGACTGGGACACTTTGGCTGGGGCAGTGTCACTGGGACAATAGAAATCAAGTGGCAAAATTTACTTTCATTCTAAAATGTTATGAAAGTGCATTATTTTGTTTCCTAGATAGTAGTTCTTAGTAATCTCATCGCATTTGATGAGTTTTACTAACAATTTCAAAGTCAAATGCTTCCGTTGAAATGGAAATCATCATGCAAAATATTTTTTCTTCAAATTTGGCCTCCGAGAAATATTTTATGTAATGCAGGGGCTAAAATAGCAAGTAACTTAGCCATCGCTGTTGAATCTTATAAACTCATATGAAACATAACAGTATATACTTGATTTAAAATGAATTTTGATTATTGTCCTACCTCACCCCAGTGGGTGTCCCAGTGATCCCCAAACTGGGACACTTTTTTACTTCTTAAAATGTAATTCTGGAGAAAAGAATAACAGCTATTTCAGAATTGTTTGTATGATTATGTCATACTAAACATTAATTATAATTAGAGCATAAAAGGCTACTCAACAGGACAATAATAGTGATTTTTGCAAAAGAGTGAAAAATGTCCCAGTGTACCTCAATCTCCCCTACTATTTTTGCCTTGTTACATATAGCAGAATAACTGTGGATTTATTGAGTTTTGAGAACTCTAAAGAGATTACTTCTAAATGACTTTTCTTCAACATGTTCAATATTCAAGGTTTGACTCCTAAACCTTCCATTCTGATTCTCATATGCAAGATTCTATCTTTGTTTCAGTTCGGCAACACTGCCTGTGACGTTCCGTTGTTTGGAGGAGAACTTGAACATTGACAAGCGTGTGACGCGCTTTGTGCTGCCTGTTGGGGCCACATTGAACATGGATGGGACGGCACTGTACGAGGCTGTGGCTCCCATATTTATAGCCCAGATGAATGGGATAGAGCTGGGCATTGGTCAGATCATCACTGTCAGGTGAGTAGCACTCGAGTCTTCCTGTGACCTAATTGTGGAACTTTGGCCTATTTATATTGTCCTCATCTGCTCGTCTGTCCATATTCAATTCGGACATTTCTCTCGAAGGACTTTAGTCAGGCTCTTCAACTTTATACATTTGCCTGACCTTGACCTATTTTCTCAAGGTCAAGTAATACGTTAACTGTCGACTCTGTGCTGTTAGTACATCTTTTAAAGGATTTGAGCTATCCTTTTCTAAAACAACATACTGTCCTTGACCCATTTTCCAAGGTCACATGTGGTAATGATGTTAGCACAATATCTCTTGCGGCTTCAGAGCTGGCATTTCTAGATGTACACCACAGATGCAATTCTGCTTATTGATTCCAACCATACTGAATTTTACTGACCTTGATCTATTTTCAACAGCTCTTGCAGATTTTACAAACATGGGAGTCTGCACAGGGGAACAATAAAGTACTTCCTCGATTACCAGCTTTACATGGTATGGAACGCATTTTAATCAATATTTGGCCGTCTAGTCTAAAAATAAGCTACAATTGTGCTTTTGTATTTTCAGCCTGACAGCGACGTGTGCCAGTATTGGAGCAGCCAGTATCCCCAGTGCAGGCCTGGTAACCATGTTAATGGTGCTGACCTCTGTTGGTCTACCCACCGAAGACATCAGTCTCATTCTGGCTGTTGATTGGTTCTTGTAAGTACTTGATTAAGTATTCCCACGATAGTAGGCTACCATTTGCAAATTGTCCGGTAGTCAGTCAGTCATGCAGTCCATCCGAATCCTTTTGTCGGCGAAATAAGGAGAACCGTTGACATTAGAACCTTAGTTCTGGGTTGACTTACTTTTGATGAAAATTTCTGGTGATTTTTTATGAAAATCACTGGTGATTGATCATTCTGACTTAATATAGGTAGGATTTCAACTGTTGAGGTGGGGGGGGGGTTCCAAGAGTTCAGTGCGCGTCAGAGTCCTAATGCCTACCCTACTTCGTAGGTCCTGTGACGTCAGTCACACTGTCATGTGTATGGTAGCAGTACTAAACAATGCTCTCACTACAAAAAATATTCCGATAGTACTTCCTCAACGTTTGGCTTAATTGGAACAGCAAATATCTATTTCACATCTGCCCACAGTGAACTGATCACTATATAGACTACTCTTTCTGACCCCAACCACCCACACACCAATTATTCTATCTCACTAATGTTAAATCACTATACCACCAACCATGCACAGCGCCGTATCCAGGGCCGTTTCAGGCCTCTCATTTTGAGGAGAGTGATTAAGGTTAAAGGATACAATCACTCGCCTCAAAATGAGAGGCCTGCCGTTTTATTACCGGTAAACCGGTATGGTGGCCCAAACTCGCGCGCCCAAATGAAAGGAAAATATTTTTTTCTCAAAATAAAACATGCCACAAATTCATTCTTTACTGTGTAGAGAAATAACCGCTATCATAACTTCTGAGTTCAATACACATCGAACATACGTTGCTGGCCACGCTTTATGCATTACATACTTTAAATGACATTGCATTGACCCCCCTCTAGTAGGCAATGATCGCTGTGCTACGGTGGTTTTCGCCTGGTCTACCTACAGCAATCAAAAACTTGAGAACAACCGATGTGTGGGGACAACGACGACATGTTTGAGAGAACAGGATTACGGGAAATCGGTAATTAACGATCACGGACCATTCTTTCCAACCCTGATGTAAGTCAACAGCATCGGAGATTCTGAGGTTTTTGTGCAGCAGCATCAGAATAACATCAAATTTACTTGCAACAACAACAACAACGTCGAATACGACCGGTGTCCCCAAAAAATCTCTGGATACGGCCCTGACGCATATACTATAGAACTGGAAAATCTTTCCCCATCCCAATTATTTTTTTCTGGAACAGCCCTCAAGTCAACCCTTACGGAATTGCAGCATGGGCTGCATTCATGCTGGGATCATGCTGGATTTGCAGCATATGCTGGAATCATGCTGGGTTTCCATGCTTGTCATGCTGGAATCACTTTGATAAAATTCTAGTCATACTACATTGCAGTATATGCTGGAACCATGCTGGGTATCCATGCTGTGACCATACTGGATTTACTCCGACAGTATTTCACCATACTGCCTCCCAGCATGTACTGCAACCATGCTGCAAATGCATGCTGGTGTTATACTGGATTAACTCAGACATAATCTATCCATGCTGCAATCATGCTGGAACCACTTAGATAAAATACTAGTCATACTGCATTGCAGCATATGCTGGAACCATGCTGGGTATCCATGCTGGATTTACTCTGACAGAATTTCACTATACTGCCTCCCAGCATGTACTGCAACCATGCTGCAAATGCATGCTGGTATTATACTGGATTCACTCGGACATAATCTGACCATGCTTCATGGTCATACTGCATTGCCAGCATGTGCTGCAACCATGCTGCTGTATGGCTGACCTACATGTCCATGTAGCTGTCACATGATATGAATGAACTATTGCCCTGGTTATTCTGTACCAATCAGAAATCAGGTCAGCTCACAAGTTTAGAGCCAGAATTCAAATCAGAATAACTACTAACCAGTACTTTGAACATGGTTGCAGGGAAAACATGGCTTGTAAGATTCTAGGATGTGCCAAAGTACGCAGACAAGAGCTATTTGCATTGTATTATCTTTAAATTCTTATGTATAACCATGGAAGTACATGTACTTGGAAACTTGAAGGTGAGTGCAGTTACAGTTCCCTGCATGTACATAAACTTCATATTTGTCTGGAATATATATCCCTTTGTTTCAATGGTCCATCTTGAAGTATTTATTGATGTCTGGATATGTTTAACATGAGATCAAGTACATGGATAGGAAAAAATATATTACAACCCAACATATTTACAAAATATGCCAGAAAACTAAAGTTAGCTTTACTATTTGTGCAGACAAATTCAATGGCTTCCACCACCTGTGTCCATGCAGTGGAGCTATAACATTGTACATGTATCCCATGTTTGTAGGTTATAGTTACCATGCTGGCACCATGCTGCAACATCCCAGCATGGCTGCAGCATGCATGCCTCTGTATAGGTTTATAGCTACCATACTGGAACCATGCTGTGAAATCTCCGCATGGATGCAGCATGCCCCCTGCCAGGCTTTAGCTACCATGCTGGAACCATGCTGCAGAATTCCAGCATGGATGCAGCATGCCCCTGTACAATGGTCATACCTACCATGCTGCAACCATGCTACAAAGTCCCAGCATGGTTGCAGCATGCCCCTGTATATATATAGGCTCTAGCTACCATGCTGGAATCATGCTGTAAGACAATTCCAGCATGGTTGCAGTATGCATGCCACATAACAGGATGAAGCTACCATACTGGAACCATGCTGTGAAATCCCAGCATGGATGCAGCATGCCCCCTGCCAGGCTTTAGCTACCATGCTGGAACCATGCTGCAGAATTCCAGCATGAATGCAGCATGCCCCTGTGCAATGGCCATACCTACCATACTGCAACCATGCTGTGAAATCTCCCAGCATGGTTGCAGCATGTCCCTTATCAGGCTGCTGGAACCATGCTGCAGAATTCCAGCATGAATGCAGCATGCCCCTGTGCAATGGCCATACCTACCATACTGCAACCATGCTGTGAAATCTCCCAGCATGGTTGCAGCATAATTTAAATAATTGAAACATGCTGCAGCCAGGTTGAGCTTAGTGGGGTATTCTCCAGCATGGCTGCAGCATGTACTGTGACCATGCTGACACCATGCTGGTAATTCATGCTGGGAACATACTGGAACCATGCTGCAAATGCGCTGCAAATCTGGGAAGTGATGAGAGAGATTCATTGCAGGAATAAATTGATCCGACAGGTTTGAATAGAAATCTGTAGAACTTAATTCTTTGAGACTGCTCATCCAGTCTTCTTATCCACAGGTCCTTTGTTCATTTGATTTCATGGAGACAATCCCTTTGGGACTGCACCAAATCCTACATTGATGAAGTAACCAGTGTTTCAGTCATCTATACTGACTTTTGTAATCGTCTGCTTTCAAATCGATCATGTTAGTAACACAGTGTTAATGTTCATTCAACAGGGACAGAATCCGGACATCTATCAATGTTCTGGGAGACTCATTTGGGGCGGGGGTCGTAGAGCACCTGTCCAGGACGGAGTTAGATGAGATGAACAGAGCTGATGAGGAGCGTGAAGCATCACTGGGGAAAGAAGTCGGAGATCAGGAACTCACCGACATGGAGGAGGGAGGAGGGCAGAAAAAACCTTTGCTGGAAAAGGAGAAAACTCCAGAAAACATTTACCCCAATAACTCACTAGATGAAATGAAACAAGATTGAAGAAGTTTACAACAAATAGTAGATTGAAGCAGCTTAAAGGGGAAATGCAAAGGTTTTCAGATTATCTTCTTTGTATTTTATATAGGTTGAATAATGATAGAAATGTCAGTCTATCTACTTCGCTTGGTTTAATTTGTCTGCCAAAAGGTTTTAAAAGTTGGTGCCCCAAGCTCAACTGAATTCAGATTTGCAACCATCATCACTTACCTTCCCTTGATTGTGACGTCATGTCAGACCAGCCACCCGAAAACTGAACGTTACAAGTATTGATGGGCGGCCAGACAATCTGGCATCACAAACCAGCAGCAAACAAGGGCGGATAATATGCATTTCAGGTTTCATTTCTGAAATTCGCTGGATTTCAGATACCTACTAACTTTGGAGCACTTTTCTAAAGCTACTTCAAGTAAATCAAAATAAAGTGGTAGACTGATATTCTCATCACTAATTAGCATATAAAAAGGGAAAATGTGGAAATCTTAGCATTTCGCCTTTACAATAATTAGAAGAATTGAGATATGGTAATCATGGTAGGCGGGTTTGAGATCTTGAGGTTCAAGTCAAATATCGAGGTATTTCCCTGTGTACTATATCTCCGTACATGCACTTCATGGAATGTTCTCCAGACATTCACTTGTTTACTTCATGGAATGTTCTCCAGACATTCACTTGTTAGCTAGATTTCACATCGAATTCTCATTCTGTTGGATCATCTGTCACTGATACCCATATGATCAAAATAAACCAGTGACTTGGAAGTGCTATTGGGAGTGAGCGAGTATTGAGTAAATTTTGTACTCTGAATTAATCAGTGAGGGAACTAGGTTGTAGTGCAAGTATCTGCCAGTTGTACCTGTGGAGCCAGTGGAGTTGTATAGGGATAAATTTAGATTATCACTACAAGTGGTCATTTATCTGGTTTTTATCACACGAGTTTGATAATACCCATATAAAACGAGCTTTAGCGAGTTTCATATGGGTTTTATTAAACGAGTGTGATAAAAATCAGATACATGACCATGAGTGTTATAATTTATTTCTCACATCAAAATAATGTTGAAAAATAACCAAAAATATGGCTAGCAAATTGTAAGGGTGTGATACAGGTTTTGTATCACATTGCTTTTTGCCGCTGTGATGTGAGAAATGTACATGTATGTAAACATGATTGTGTTTTGATTTGGGTGATCCATGAGTGACAGATTCATTCCTTGCTGAACAGCTGAGATTACCGACTTGGCATTGTAAATGTTCTTTTAATTATACATTGTATATCATATATATGTAAGGTTTGTACCAAAGTTTATAAATAAAAGTCTCGAGCCACCGAATTTTAAATATTTTCACATTTGAACATTTTTACTACGTTTATTACATCGCACATGTACCTATGCTCATCTATTATTCAATGGTTTCCAATTTTTACTTTAGGTAGTGAATATCTACACTACAGTGCCAGGATAGAATAATACTGGTGGTTAATGTACTTGCAGAGTTTGAGGATGAAAATGGCTGAGTTGGGGGGGGGAGCATAGCAATTTACATGCACATTAAATAGATAGAACTGGGGGATATACTGATAGTTATGTCCGCCCTTGCACTTTTATTCTAGGAGCATACCACATGCTCGTTCTCTGTTACAAAACTGTGGGAAAGTACATTTGTAAACTGTAGGTGGTTTAATACGATCATCATAAATGTACATGTATTGTAGTAGTTCTGAACCACCATAGTTCACCAAGGCAGTGTTTATAATATATCTACTTACAGTATGAAATGTGGTTATTTTGAAAATTGAAGGGAGGGATGATGCGATGTGATGGTGTGGGTCAAAGTTTTGTGCTCTGTATATGGGGGTTACAATTTTGAATATGGCGAATGCCCTGACAATTCAATAGTCCCATTATAATTCAATGACCCTCTATTTTGTGAACAAAAGTCAATAGATCATTCTGATGACTTTGATCATCCTCTATAACCATTAAAATAACGAAGAATTAATGGATTATCTGGCTGATTTTGGGTCATTTTTCAAATTTTTGTTCTAATAAATTTGATCACCTCTGATATTAGGCTGGAAACTTTCATTTCATCTGACTGAATTTTTAGAGGTTTTACAGTATATATAGGGTTATCAGGGATGTTTTTAACTAGGTACAATTGTGCATGTAATGGCACATTAAAGGTTATACAAAATGGTCTCAAAATCTGCTACTTTTTTGTGCTAAATTGTTGTAGAGGTGATTATATAGACTTGTTTTACATTTTTGTATGTTTTCAAACTGCCCAAGGTTGGAAATAGCAGCAGTAAAGTGTGACAATTTCATGCCCCTTTCAAAACGGCGAAAGCTGTGACCGCTTGACCTGTGACGTCACAACCTGATTACGATCTCGATCAAATGCCTGTTGTGACGTCCAAATGTCAGCGACATCAAGCTAGAACTCCCAGAGTTGGGTGAATCTTTCGTAACAACGCCCGACGTCATAGACTATGACGTTTACGGCGCAATCGTAATCAGGTTGTGACGTCACGCACCAGAGGTCACGGCTCCAATACGTTTTTCCCCACATGTGTGCTATTTGTGTCCTAAAACCCACTTCGACGACATTATTCGACAAAAAAATACTAATTTGTTGTTTGGAACACTACTGGGTATGTTTTAGTGCAAAGTAGTATAGAGTCATTTGGTATAACCTTTAATTTCGCTGTTCAACCCAAGGCAGCCAACAATTGTCCAATCACAGGAAGTGAAATTTCCCACCATAAAATCTGGGGTGATCAAAATTTTTAGAACTGGAAGATGACAAAGTGGTCCAAAATCGTGCAGCTAATCCATCATTTTTTTGTTATTTTAATGATTTAAGATAGTGATCAAATCAATTAGAAAACCTGATTTAAATTTTTTCCTCAAAATAATTGGGGATGATTGAATTTTAATTATAAGGGGATAGAATTATTAGGATATTTACTGTGACATGTAATCAATACCAAACCTTTTAACTGATCACAGGTCACAAGAAATTTTTTTTACTGTGTATAAAACAAATGTTTTTTTCATGTATAACCAGCTCTCAACATCTGGTCTTACTTGGAATGTTTGTGTAATCTACTGGTCATGAAATACAGGTCTTTTTATATTCATGCATTGCTCAAAAATACAGCATCGTTGTTTATCGCACAGTTCCAACTTGAATGTATGTCAGTCCTTACTCCTATTGCTACATTTTACAGACTGTACATAGCTTCATCGTAGAACTTTTTTCTCTCCATTAACGAAATGTATAAATTTATTAACTAATGTTTTCCTGAAGGTTTTACATGCATCAATATTATTTCAAGACATTATCTTGAAATGTGTAATTTTACATCATAATAGCATTGATGTTTTAATGATACGGAGTGATTGAGCTTACCTTGCCATTGCTATTGTCACATTGCATCATGAGATAACTTACATTTTTAATGCTCCCGATTGGTCAATTCAAATTATGAAAAAGGAAATTCTTTTTTTGTGTACATGGACTTTTGCTTCATTAAATTTTATGGTAGAAATTTTCAGACTACATACTACTACCCCGAGTCCTATATTTTGTACATAGAAACAGTTCATGTCTACTGAATAAACCCAGCACACACGGGTGATTTTTTGAACTCGCATGTGCAATGCGAAGGTCTCAATAACATCAACATTTATATAATGTCCACTGTATGAAAAAGAAAACGAACAATCACCCCGGATGGCATAATCCCTCAAACTTCATTAGAACTGAACTCTATATTCAGGTGGAGCCACGCTCATGTCCCAGTAACAATACATGGATAGATTTTTTTCTTCACTTTGTACAGTGTCCGAATTATAGAAAGCCAAAATGAAATCCTCCGCTGTTGGTGTGATTTAAACTCCCAATTCAAATTAGTTACCAGGACTACATAGGAACAGACATCGAATATATTCATATTGTATACATGATTAAATCAACTTGATCGATATATTGTATTCACAACTCCTACAGTTGAAATGCCCAAAGTATCGAGAGCCTGAACTAAATCATTTGCAGCACTGTTGGCATAATGAATACTCAAAAAAACTGCTGACTCGAATTAACTGTTGATAATATCTGTATCTTCTACATGTTTGTGTGCCTTTGCTGGGACGTCTTCCAAGTTGTATTTCTTACCCATGGTGGGACCGCTGCTCAATACCATCATCATGGTGCAAATCTGCATATACAGTACTTTGTACATAATTTAGCTTTATCATATATCCCATTGTTTTACAAGCCACTTGCTTTGTTGCCACTGCCGATTTGGGGTTAAATAACAGTCTGATCACTCAGACTTTTACTACTTTCTGTTTATTTCACAAAGGTGCCATATATATTATCAAATATTCTCAAATAGAAAAAAACCAAGGCTGTAAATTTACTAAAAATGTCAACTTGTTTGTTATAAGTTTAGCTATATTTTACTGGGTATTATGGACTAAACCTTGTTCAGCATTTACCTTCAATACAAAGTGTCCCAAACCATTCTAGTATTACCACAGAATTTACACAATGTTGTCATTGACTGTTCGAGTCTATATTTCCTTAAATCCATACATGTTTTCTATACTTCAAATATTGAGATTTTATTCTTGTACGCACTTGCTGACATTTATGTAGGCTCACTATTGTCGATCATGAATGTAAGTCACGCACTATTTTTTACCGATTTAACTTACTTGTAAATGTAGTAGATTTTAGAGTTTTATTCTCCATCAATAAACTTCTTCTAAACATAATACAATTTTTTTCCCCGTTTAATTCACATGATGTATCTATTCTGTGTTCTCGAGAGAGTATGGCTTTGAAGTTTTCAATACATTATATTCACCATCTCTTTTGTCAATTGTGTAGGACTAGCTTATCATGACTCTCGATTGACTGATTACGATACCATAATGATAGTACTGATGTCGGGGTTTCCGCATTCTCATGCCATCAGATTGCATTTCTCATACAGTTACATATACCCTCTGATTGCACTGGGAGTTGAATGCGTGGCGCGCAACTTCTGCGCTTACGTCTCTCGGCCAATCGGCATAGTCCGCTTCTAAATGCAGCCGAATGGATTCAGCATGTTACAGCTAAACAAGACATGTTTTCCCACGTGTTCTTGTGTAATAATTTAGCATAAAACTTGTTAACTCTTTTACAAGATATACTGGAAGCCTTTCCCATCTCTCGCGTCGATCGAAATGGTTTTACACCAAATGCGCATGTGTGCGCGCGTATTCCTGCGCAGTGTATTCGAAGGGTGCGTGTTACACCTACAGGCTACGAACTCGAGACTTCAGCTACTGGTTTATATAAATTTACTTTGCCAATTATCTTTAAACACAGGAGAATGTTTTGAACTGGTCATAACTAACATAAGTGTCCTCATACTTAGAATGATGTATAATTTGGTAAATATTACAAGAAAATATGCCAGCTGTTCAAAATATTATCCTGGGTTAAAAGATATGGCAAAGTGAAATTATAGGAATCAGTAGCTGATCAGCTGAAGTCACAGTTCACTGCACACACAGGCTCTTCTTTGTTCTCTCAATAATGTGCAAAAGCGAATTGGTTGTAACAATAGTAATGCAATATGTAAAATGCATAGATCACTCAGAAGTCTGGCCAACTTTGATTGTTGAATCTAGCAATTTATTAACTATTTGTCAATACTTTTGAGGAGTATATAATCACAAATTCAAATGTCAAATCCCAAGATTTTAGCAGGTAAGTTAAAGCAAATTCAACACCAAGATTTTTTTCTCCCAGATTTTCAACTCCATGATATTCAACTCCCAAGATTTCATAACTCAAGACAAATGTGAATTTGCCAAAAAAAAACCCAAGTCAAATAGGACAGGACAGAATTGTGTAGGTCCACGTGCAGCTTCCAAATAATTTAGTAAACAAAGGCATGTATCCTCGACTCGCACGAAATAAGATAGCTATTCATAAGCAATATGTGGGGATTATAAAACAGCGCAGAAAATCTCACAGAAAAATTCGTAAAATGTATCCGATAAATTACAGCAACAACAACCACTCGTGTTGCGAAAAATTGATCATGTTACACCTAGACTATTTTTTTATAAACATCATACACATGTAATCGCAAGAGAAATGTGAATGATTATGATTTCATAATTTGTGATGAGCATATATGCAATAAAGAATCCCGAATAACGTATCTAAAATTCAGTAGTTTTTCAACTTCTTTACTTGATTTTCCAACTTCTTTTACACTTGGAAAATATGGCCACATCTCGATGAAGTTTATAGCCTACCCTGCGTCCAGGTCATACACTGATATCAAGGAGTCGCTGCCCGTTTGGAATAGTAAGCTGGATGACTCTGGGTATAGGGTAGGTCGACGGAGATTTACCGCCACAGAAAAGTAAATACATACAACATAATCCCATATAAACTTGGCCTAAAGACATTGGTACGTTACCATCACTACTGAATACTCGATAATGTCAAACCAAAGATGGACATGGTCAGTCCTAACTTCTATGACATCTGACCATGAACAGCTTGGATAGTTCTTCAGTCTCGCCATGGTTAAATTCAAAATAAAATCTGAACAGTTGGAGCATAAAAACAGTAAGCATGTGGAGCATAAAACAGCAGATGTGGAGCATAAAAACGGCAGGCACGTGTAGCATTTGACGACCACAATGGTTGATTCAGCAATCTACAAACACAAACTTGGCTTAATACGGACAGACTAATGCTAAACCTTGAAAATTCACGACAGGAAGACTGGAACTTACTGATTTGTCACATCACCCAAGCCCACCCTTCCGGCCAAAGATATTGATTTTTAACACATGGGCCTAATGTTGTCCCATGAAGTGACATGTATACAGAAGGTTCAATCGCCAGGACTTGAAAAAATGGAACTTGTATCTTCGAACACTGGGATTTCCTGGATTTCAACTTCTTTATTAAACACGACGTTTCGCTAAGTCTGCCCTTAGCATTCAATCAATCAATTTGGTAAAATTATGCGCGCCAGGTCGTTGCATTGAGTTTGATGTTCAACATAAATATTGATTTAAAATATCCAACTATACGGATTTTTAATGGATTAAAAAACATGTAGAAAAAACAAACTCCAATGCGTTATTTGATGTCATGGTGAGGTAGAGACATAAAAGGAAGGGAGCATATATATATGAACCAACATACTTAATTTAATAGTAATAAAATCCTAACGACCCTATCTATAAAAAGTATAAAACTGAATTAAAAAGGCCAATATAGCACATGCATATTTTGCAAAATTAAACTCATCATATTGATTTAGATTTGACGATGTGGTGAATAAAAACAAGATTTGATGTAATATCTATGCTCATCCTGGTGAACACCGTGAATGAGGACCTCCTCTGGTATCCTCAGACACCAATGTCCAACCAGAACAAGCAAAGACATTATTTAAAACAAAACAGAGCAGATATATTGATATAATTTCTTAACCACAGGTAAGAAAATATATATTAAAACTATTATAGAATTTTATTATTCATGAACTTGTAATATGCATGTACTATTAATTAACCAATGTAACTATTATAAATAATTCCACAGGGTGGAAGGGGAGGCAACAATTGTACACTCCCCTAGACTAGATGTGAAATGTATAACAGAATAATAAAATCAATATAAATTAAAATCTGCGTGTGTGCAGCATAAACCTATAAATAGCCATAAAAACTTTATCACGGTTTTTTCTAGGCTTTAAGATGGACTCCATGGTATGATTGAAAACACCAGCACATATAAGGTCATTAAAAAAGTGGAGCCTCTGATTATTAAATCGTGTACACGATAATAAATAGTGACTGATGCTTTCTTCTACATCGCACGCATCACACACTCCAGTGGGATGTAAATTACATCTATAAAGATATGAATGTAAGGGAATGTGCCCGACAAGAAGTCTAAAAACAAGTACTTCAGCGTGGCGATTTGGTAGTTTCAAAGAGAAGGCTGAAATTGGTAGTAAAAACTCCTTCTTTGAATTATCCCAGCATTCCTGCCATTTAGAATTAAAATAAGGATATAAACAAGCCATCGCTTCATTAATTGTTAATCCCATATGTATATTAATATCTGGAAGTGCGGATGCGTGCTTAGCAAGAGAGTCCGCAAGCTCATTCCCATATATACCAGAATAGCCCGGGACCCAGTCGAAATAAATTATTATATTTCATAACTCATCGTAGTGACTAAATATAATATTTCATATAAAATACTTGAAGACCGGCTCCAAGAGAAGTTAAGCATTGCTTGTAGAGAGCTAAGAGAGTCTGTAAAAATTATAGCTCTAGATATACTAGTATCTCTAATAAAATTGAGTGCCATTAAAATAGCTGTCAGCTCAGCTGTATAAACACTCGCATGATCATTAATTCTAAAGAATTTAGAATATTTTAATTCAGGTATGCAAAATGCAGCACCCACCCTGCCGGTATCTGGACACTTGGAGGCATCTGTAAACACTTGCATGTATTCACTCCAATTAGATTTAATATATTCTTTTGTATATCCAGTAATAATATGGGGTGGGTCAGATTTTTTAATTTGTGTATGTAATCCCATATATATGTTTGGTGTAGTCAACAGCCAGGGTGGGTAATTCTGCATAAAACAATGTTGAATAGAGAAAACATCAGCATTTGTTTGATCATTTAAGATGTTTGCTCTAATATTAAATGGGAAGTAACGTTTAACGTTACTATCCCAAAATAAACCATCATACCATGAAGGTTCTAGAATATCACTAGTAGGATGATTTATAGACTGTTTAATTTTCATAAAATATTTGAGGGTTCTTATCTGTCTTCTAATGGATAGTGGTATTTCCGCACAAGCAACTTGTAAAGCATGCAAAGGTGTTGAACGTAATGCTCCAGTGCATATGCGGAGAGCCTGACACTGTATAGAATCCAGTTTGTTTTTTAATGAGGCACACGCAGAGCCGTATGCCTCGCAACAGTAATTTAGACGGAATCTTATTAGACTCCGATACATCATTAATAAGGTTTTTTTGTCAGCACCCCAACGCATAAGATTGAGAGTTTTCTGACATTTCTTAATTAATATATCAATATGGGCCTGCCATATTAGACATTTATCAAATATAACCCCCAAATATTTAAATGAATCAGAACATTTTAACCTGGCACCATTGTAAAGTAGCACAAGTGGCTCAGGTAAAAACATTTTTGTAAAAAGAACAGCCTCAGATTTAATGGGGGAAAATTTAAAACCCCAAGTTTTCCCCCATTTCAAAATATCATCTAGAGCCTGTTGAATTTTTTCAACACATAAGCTGAAGTTTCGATGAGAAAACCATATAGCTTTATCATCGGCAAACAAGGAGCACTTAACTTTGTTATCAAGACAGTCGGGTAGGTCATTTATAGCAATATTGAATAAGGTAGGTGATAAAACACTTCCCTGAGGGACGCCATTCTGTATTGGCATAACACGTGATGTACTCTGTCCAATACGAACTTGAATGCGTCGGTTGGATAGGAAGCCCTTAATCCAACCAAGCATTTTACCACCAATACCAATATTACTTAGTTTAATCAATAAACCGTTTTTCCATACCATGTCATAAGCTTTTTCAATATGAAGGAATACCCCAAGTATGTATTCCTTATTTGCAATTGACCTTTTAATAGAGGTTTCTAAAGTGATCACATGATCAGTAGTGCTCCTGTTTTTTCTAAAACCACTTTGAAATTTAGATAAAATATTATTTTTTGTTAAAAACCACATAAGCCGGTTGTTAATAAGCTTCTCCATCAATTTACATAGATTAGATGTGAGAGCAATAGGCCTATATGAGGTGGGATTAGAAGCATCCTTTCCTGGTTTAGGTACCGGTGTAACAATAGATATTGTCCAAGTATTTGGTAAAATCATGCACGCCCATATAGTGTTAAATAGTAATAAAATTACATTCAGACAAGACTCTGGCATGTGTTTATAAATGTCATATCCAATACCATCTTCACCCGGGCTACTAGATTTAGTGGAGTGTAGGGCTTGTTTCAATTCTAATAGGGTGAAATCTTCATTGATAGGCATATCAAAACAGATATTATTAAATAAAGGAGCATTGTCTTTTTCCACCTCATCCTTATGAATAACAAAGTCTGCATCATAATTTTCATCACTGCTGACAAAAGCAAAGTTGTCCACAAGAATGTTACTTTTTTCTTCATTTGATACAAAAGACTCATTTCCATGATGTAAAGTAGGAATAGGGGAGCGTTTATTACTCCCATTAACAGTTTTAACCCGACTCCACACTTCCTTAATGTTTGAGTCAGAATTTAATTTGGAACAATATTCCTGCCAGTGTTTCTACGTGCAGTTTTAATAGTTTTTTGTGCAATATTAGCTCTTTTTTGTTTGTAATTAATAATATCTTGTGCAAGCATGGTATGCCGTGCCCTATTTTTAGCCCTTTTCCTTTGTTTAATAGCATTAGTACACTCATTATCCCACCAAGGAACAGGTAATTTAAAATTATTTGAATTCCCCGTTGATCTGGGAATACTAAATTATTCGCCGCCTCATTAATTGCATCAATTAAATTGTCATGAAAAGTATCTACATCATGGCTGTAAAGTTGCTCCGTAATGACATTGCTACATTCCCTATTAAAAAGAGACCAATCAGCTTTTTTAAGTTTCCACCTAGGTGGACCCCCCATGTTATTAGTAAATAGAGTAAAACCAAGCTGAATGGGAAAGTGATCACTGGCACAAGGCGAAGATAAATCTACAGACCAATCAGAGGCGTTGGCTAGATCACCAGTACATAACGTTAGATCGATGGCACTATACATTGTATTTTCCAGTGCGTACATCATAATGTGTAGGTGAACCGTCATTTAAATAAACAAGGTCATGAATATGCATAACATCATTTATTATACGGCCATTATAATCTGTGTTCTCATTCCCCCACAAAATGTTTTTCGCATTGAAATCCCCACAAAATACAACTGGGCCTGAAATGGTAGATAGAAGACTATCAAAATCTTCAATATCAAGGTATCTTGTTGGGTTATATAAATTAACGATATTGACCGTTTTAGTGTCTTTCAGAGTGAGCTGTATACATTGACATTCAATATTCTTGAGTACAGGTAATTTAATATTGGTATAAGCAACATTATTTTTAATAAAAAATGCTGGCCCACCTCTAGCAATAGTGCCATCGCCTCTGTCCTGTCTAATAGGTATATATCCCGGCATTGAAAACTGTAATATTTCTTTTAGAAAGGTTTCCTGTATGCATAAGATATCGGGTTGTTTTTCTAAATTATATAAGTACTGTTTGATTTCAAACACGTGAGCAATCATACTTTGTATGTTAAATTGAAGAATAGTGACAGCCATGATGCAAATAAGGTGCATTACTGACGCGGCGAACTAATCATCCCTGTGTTCCCAAAATTGTTTACAATCATAAACAGATGCAGGTGTTAGAGTACCTGGCTTTGAAATTAAACTGTATAAGTACATAGGAGTGACAAGATCCCCTCGTAAATGTTTATCTATCATGTCACTGACTGTTGCGTCCTCTCTATCCCCGCCAACAACTGGCAATAGCAGTCGAATAATGGATTCCGCTATAGCTGTGATAAGATTGACCAACAGGTCGTCTGATATGTCTGTTTTGTTCGCTTTTGTTTTAGCAGGTTCGCCTTGAGTAGATTGTTGCGTAATAGTAGTGGCTTGACTTGACGCGGTAGTGGATTGACTTGATTGTGACAACACTGGCAACGGGGGATAAGTGTCGTATTGTTCTTCAACAAGAGGGGCTACAGGAGTGGGAGTTTTAACCACTGTACTTTCAGAACGCACAGATTTCAATGCATCTGAAAATGAAATCTTTTTGTTACACGAACAAATTGTGCCTTGTTGGCTTCTTTTAGCACAGAACAACCTTTATAACTGGAACTGTGAATACCCCCACAGTTTGCACACTTTGGATTTTCTTTATTTTGTGCATTGCTCGTACGCCCTTAGCATTCTCAAGTGTATGAGTGTATTATACACTTGAGAATGCTAAGGGCAGACTTAGCGAAACGTCGTGTTTAATAAAGAAGTCGAAATCCAGGAAATTGCAATGTTCATACTTGTACTACTTCTATACGTCAAACCGAATGACACTTCAAAATGTCATTCAAAAGTTATACTTGTATCTTCCTCGCATGGCACAATTCAGGAACTCACTGTGGTGTTAAAGGCATCTGAATCTTTATGCCAGTTTGTTCCCAGGATCAGATTCACATTTACAAATACATCGTTTCTTTTTCAAACCCTGATGGGATTTTCTCTCATATAATTTCAAAATGGTTGCAAGTTGCTGTCGTAGCGCTTCCACTTCGTTCACCAGTAGTTTAGAGGCGGCCTCAAGATTTTTTGTAACAAACAACTGAAGTGATGTGTTGTGGGTATTACTGACGTCTTTGTAAGGCCAGCATAGGAGCAGGATGGAAATGAAATGGGAAGGGGTTAACAGTCGCTGAATCTCACAGCATTTCAGCTTACCCTGACCACATTCGACCTCTCCAAGTGCTTTACACAGTTTGAACAGCTGGTCACGTGACTCGGACGCCAGGGTTTGAATTGTCTTGGAGCTCAGCTGATACACTTCACATGCTTCAAGGTTTTTGATGAGTTGTTGGGCGGCACACAGGTGGTCCGGTGAGACGAGCTCAGGACATTTCACGTTCAGCTGGGATGTCAACACAGAGCCTTTATCCACCAAATCTGTGGCCAGTAGGAGGAGCTGTTGGAGGCTGTTCCTGATTAGATCCTCTGGGTTGTGGGCCTCAACTGGAGTGGACAACCACTGAAGCCAGTGCTTAATAAACTGCCCCACCTCAGTGGCCAGTCCCTGCGGTAATGTCACACCGAGTTGAGGGGATATGCGGAACAGCAGCAACGGTTTGCATTGATCCCCCAGTTTGGATAACAGCACATAACCTCTTGGTTTACCTGTAGGAATGCAATTCAGGAATGGAATCAATGCACATTGGAAAAATTCAAGCCTCCTTCAGGGCAATGAAGTTTGTCGGGACACAGCAGCCAAAATACGGTGAACAGATACAAAATATGACAGTTTTCATGGGCGTCACCAAGATTTCTGGTGAGGGACAATGGGATCATTTCTATTCTTGTTAGAGACCCGGAAATGTGCTGACTAACACAGGAAAATAACAATCTTTGGGCGACGAGAGGGTGTTGTTGTTCACCCAACCACCCTCCTTTAGCCATACCCCATGGTTTGATCATGAAATAGCTGTATGAAAATTTTAATTCGTTGACTTTTGTCTAGGACTACATTTTATCTTGCATACTAACATGGTTATCAAACACAAAAAAAAACCCCAACTTGTTCGTACCTGTCATTTTGTCCAAAGCTTTCATGGCAGCAACAATGTTCGTCAAAGGCACCCAGTGGGGTGGGTACTTAAACCTAGCAGTATCCAGTACCAAGACATAGTCTCGTTCAGGATGGTAGCCACCTACGGGCGAGAAATGGCCATCCCCAGTCTGCCCTAAAATAGCACGGGAGTAAGTGAGAACGAGGAATTTATCATCACGACGGCAGTATGTCTTTATTACAGTCCTGAACTCCTCTTCGGTTAGGTCTTCTCCAGCCCTTACAGACACGGTATTCAAGAAATTACACTCAGCGAGGCACACAAACTGCTCAAAGGTGATTCCTTCCTCTCTTATAAGTTCCTGGTCAGTGCAGCAGTCCAGCATACTCTCATGGTACCAGCGCCATGGCCCCTTCCAGACACGACCGGGATCTACCGAGAGAGCGTTTAGCACCATGACCAGAGTAGACAGACCACAGAAGGCTGGTTCATCCTGGGTCCTGAACTGAGCGGCCAATTTAAAGTAACAGTCCATGTATCCACTGGACATAGACTCATAGAACAGCTTCTTGCCCTCTTCTGAACTAAATTCTATACAGCCCTCTGGCAGCGTTCTTCTGTAAAACTGAGTCCTGGGCTTCATGATGTTGGTGTGGATATCATCTCCCATGGTGGCTTGAGGATTCAGCTTGACAGTTTGGTGTACGGTTAAGCTCTTAAACAGTGTGCGCTTAACTCCATCACACTTTTGTAAACCTCTCAGTAATGTTCATCCATGCAGTAACCATCCAGGCCTGGCTGTCTAAAGTGAAACAAAATACAATTACATAGATATATATATATATACATACCGTACATATATATATATATAAACTGCTAACATCCACCATAAATCTTATGTCCCAATGCACTTCAACTATTTCATAATGGGGCCTGTTAAGTCAATACAGCTCAGTTTGAGCTTTATTATATATAATATTTCACAGTAATTTATCAGTACTTCATGCAAGTCAGCTAGGAGCTGCGTAAATATTCCAGAGGTGGTGGAGATTGGACATGATCTCACAGACCTTACTTATGGCAGTATTGAATATTGTTGATTTTTAGTCATTATATTATTATTATAAGATTTAGTGAGAATATAAATTTTTAGTCAGCTCTATGCAGTCTGGCAGTATAAAATAACAAACACAAAGAAAATTGAACTAAAATACCCCTAGAATACCGCTATATATAATCTTTTGTTTGAGGAAGTAATAAAAATGTCAAATATCAATTTATCAAATGTTGGATCCCTGCTGAGCAGTAAGTTTGCTGAGCAGTAAGTTTGCTGAGCAGTAAGTTTCCTGGTCATTACATACAGAATGATAACTAAAGGGGGGGAAGGGGTGTCCCACTACCATCCACATTAGAAGACCTCAATGTCAAAAAAAGAAAACTGAAAGTAGAAAAAAAGTCCTCAATCTTTTCTTGAAAAGTTGACAAGTGCAAGTTAATCAGCAAAATATAACACACATGTACAACACATACCTGTGTTCAGGGAAAATAGACCTAGCCAAGTTTCAACCAGGTCTGACATCATAGGACAAGCAATCGCTAACGTCAATACATGCTTGCCCGGCCCATATATCCGGTTCTTACTTTGACAACATTGAAACTTATAGTGAAGATGCTTAGTATTCTGCAGATGTGCACGGTCAGTTTTCTTGTGGGTTCCAATGATTTTCCCCAGAGTTATTGCCCTTTATCATCAACGTCAATATATGCTTGTCAGGCCCATATCTTACTATTTGATGGAAAACTGGAACTTAAATGGAAGCTGCCTGGTACCTTGCAGATGTGCACTGTCATGTTTTGGGTTTTTTTTAAAGTTACTGACCTTTATCATCGATGTATGCTTGTCTGGCCCATATCTTGGTTAGTATTTGATAGAAAACTTCAAAACTTATGTAGAAGATGCGTAACACCTTGTAAATGTATGCTGTCAGGCTTTTTGGCCCTTTCATTGATTTTCCACAGAGTTATGTCCCATCATTAACAACTTCACTATAATGCTACAGTAAATTATTGTCAGGGTTGTATATCCCTTAATTGCCGAATAATTGAAATGTTTGTGGTAAATGCTTACTGTTATGTAGATGTGCACTGTCATGCTGTTTTACCCATTTCAAATGATTTCCTCCAGAGTTTTTAGACTAGATTTTTAAATGCGGCTTTTCCAGCTCCTGACTTCGCACTCCCCTGATATTGGGTTCGGCAAGATATAAGTTTCCAGATAAGGGAATGAACCCTGGGTTTCCCACTCCATTTCTGATTTATGCTTCTGGTTCTAAATTCACTCCCTGTGCACGTTCTCCATTGCACAAAACCTGCTTTACCATCCACTTCCAGTTTCTGTCCGTCATATATCTGGTGAGACCAACCACAGCTTGATGTTCGGTACCTCCTGGGACTGCTTCCACTCCCTTCCTATCTTCGGTGGATCATTGGGTTCATCAGATCCCGCATCTGGTAGATGTGCAGACTGGATATCCTGGCTTTGTTGATGCCTTATATGCTGGATGCTTCCAGGTTTGGTTCTCAATTTCTGACACCTCAAAAGTAGGCGAGTTGGAAGCCATGACTACATCTCAACCTATTTCCAGACAAAGGACATCTAAGCTTCATAAAATCAGAGTCAGCCAACTTTCACAACAGCCCGTTCTGCATGGTTAATCCAAGATTCTGGTTCCTCAGGTGTACCCATCCAATCTCCTGGCTTGAATTTGACAGTTCCTTTGATGATCCACTTGAACATTATACTACTTCCTTACCGTTCCAGACCATTGATGTGCATGCATTGACAGTTGGTATGGGAGAACCTAACCAACCTCATCTTTCAGTCAACTTCAAAGGGTATTGAAAATCCTGTCTTCTGATCATATCATGTTCACAATAGAGCCGGTCTCCCTGTCAGCAAAGGCAGCAGATCTAGATCCAAACTTGTGAAGGGTTTCATTGGCGCATGGCAAGTCATTCACCACCAAGTCATCTGTACTTCTAACAGAAGCAAGCCTCTTCACTGAAGGAGATTGTGAGATGGACTGAGTGAGTGAGTGAATATGATTTAACATCGCTTTCAACTATATTTCAGTCATATCACGATGTTGGGTCCTATTCCTTTTCACACCCGGGAACCACACGGGTGGGGTCCTATTCCTTTTCACACCCGGGAACCCCGCGGGTGCCTCAGTTAGTCGCCTCTTAAGACAAGATTTCTGAGGAGCTGAGGCCTATTCTTACCACGACCTGCGGTGTGCACAACAACATCCCAGATCAATCCCCGGAAGCCTCACGGAGATGAGACAGACTGGCACTGTGCCATCCCATATGGATTGGTTCCTTCTTGGTACCGAGTATTCAAGAGGGATGCAGCATCTTCAGACAAGTGTTGCTCCACTTCCTCATTGCAAAGAAGCCCTTCCCCCAGTCATTTGATGCTAATGAGTTTCCAGGAGGTTCCAGTAGCAGCCACACTTGTCTGGCCAGTCCCAAATAAGTGGCAGTTGAAGAAGCATGCCTATGGCTGCTGGCCAAGTAGATGTCGGTGTCCATTCTGCTTGAGCTCCCACCTGTGATGGGGAGATTGAAAGTGTTTTGGCAGAACTGGGAAATAATCAGGGTGAATCTATGGATAATCAACATCTTGTGCCTTGAGTAATGCCTCAGTAGCAAATAGACCCCTAGCTCTCAACCAAAAATCTGACCCATCCGGCAGTATATCCCTAGTTCCTGAAAATCTGGCAGTGATTTAGATGTTTGCAGATAGCTTGTCTAACAAGAGCCCAAGTGGCTTCAATATACGCCCGTGTATCTGGAATTACATTGGTCCAAATTTTAAGGTTGTTTAACAACCTTGATTCCAATTGGTAACTAGCCTACAATTTTGTGCTTCTGAGAATGTAACATATATAACATCTTATATTGAATGATAAACTAAAACGAGCTTAACTCTTGGTAACTAGTTGAGCGTGAATCAAGAGCCGAGAGCTCCCATATTCCACACTGAAATCGACAATAGTCAAACACAAGAAAATAGTAGTTTTCCTGCAAATGGATTCCTTTCAAATGAGAGAATTTTTCATGAAGGAAGTGATGAAGTAAACCTTTGTTCTTGAGTTAATAAACAGGTATGAAGTTCATACATGCCATAAAGGACCCCTCTCCCCGTTAAATTAGTAAATGTAGGGTTTTTATTTCACAACAATTTAACTAAATGTAGCTGTTTCAAATATGGGAGACAACTCCACAGGACGAATGCCATATACATGTAGGGGAGAGAACTCTGAATATTCCAACCAAACACATATGGTCAGCTAAACTGGATTCAGTTTTGAAGGACCTTGACCTTGGACAAATTGATCTCAAAATGTATGGCTCCTCTCTGCCATGCGAGTAAGGTAAACCAAAGTTTGGTACCATTCCATACCTTGAAACTAGAGCTATCGCATGGACAACAAATGTTAATGGATGAATGGACAGAACGCAACATCGCATTACACGACTTCGTCTTCGACAGGCATATGAAAATGGGACTTTTAATGATTTCTTGATTTTGGGGTCACAGTGACCTTGACATTTGACCCACATTTCAGTATGTAACACATGTCTCTCTAATGTATCTACTGGCAGAAAAAAAAGTTCTTTTTTAATGATTTCCTGATCTTGGGATCCTTGACCTTTGACCTTGACCGAAATTTTAGTACACGACACATCGTCTTCCCTCAATGTATCAACGGACACAAAAAAATCATGATTTTTATGAATTTCATGATTTTGGGGGTCAGTGACCTCGACGTTCGGCCTTGACCTACATTTTGGTATGTGCTACATCATGTCCCCCTAATGTATCTACTGACACAAAAACAAAGTAATTTTCAAAGATTTCTTGATTCTGGAGTCACAGTGACCTTGACTATTGACCTAAATTTTGGTAGATGACAAATCGTCTCCCCGTAATTTCTCAATCGACACAAAAAATCATGATTTTTAACAATTTCACAATTTTGGGGTCACAGTGACCTTGACCTTTGACCAGGTCACTTGACCTACATTTTGGTATGTGACACATCGTGTCTCCCTAATGTATCTACTGACACAAAAACGTTATTTTTAATAATTTCCTGATTTTGGGGTAACAGTGATCTTTGATCTTGACCTAATTTTTGGTATGCAACACTTCATTTCGCCCTATTGAATGCACTTACAAAAAATTAGTAATTTTTTATGATTTCCTGATTTTTAGGTAACACTGACCTTTGACCTTGATTCTGGGGTCACAGTGACCTTGACTATTGACCTGGATCTAAATTTCGGTACATGACGAAACAGCTCCCCATAATTTTTCAATTGACTCAAAAAATCATGATTTTTAACAATTTCACAATTTTGGGGTCACAGTGACCTTGACCTTTGACCTTGACGTACATTTTGGTAGGTGACACATCGTGTCCCCCTAATGTATGTACTGGCACAAAAAAATGTTATTTTTAATAATTTCCTGATTTTGGGGTCACAGTGACCTTTGACCTTGACCTATTTTGGGGTATGCGACGCTTCATTTCCCCCTACCGAACCCACTCACAAAAAATTGGAAATTTTTAATGATTTCCAGATTTTTCTGTCACACTGACCTTTGACCTCTGTCCTCGACCTACATTTGGTATGCAAGACATCGTTCCTCCTAGAGCATCCACTCACCAAAAATTAGAACTGTAGATAGAAAACTTAATGATAAAAATTTTTAATGATAAATGATTTCCTGATTTTAGACAACAGTGACCTTTGACCTCTGACGTCGACCTCAATTTTGGTATGCGACACATCGTCTCCACCTAATGTATCATTCACGAAAAATTGCAACTGTGGATAGAAAACGTTCAAAGATATAGACCGGACACGAACACTTCAGTGATTTCCTGTTTTTTAGGCCAGTGACCTTTGACCTCTGACCTCGACCTTATTTTGGCCCATTGGGCTTCAATACCCCTCGGCTATCAGTTATTGTTTACACCCAGCAATCTTGCATTGTAGCCCCATGGGGCTTCCAGGGATTGACCTGGGATGTTGTTATGCACACCGCAGGTTATGGTAAGAATATGCCTCAGCTCCTCAGAGAGCTTGTCGTAAGAGGCGAATAACTGAGGCACCCGTGGGGTGTGAAAAGGAATAGGACCCAACTTCGTGATATGACTGACATATAGTTGAAAGTGACGTTAAATCATATTCACTCACTCACTCACTCATGCATTGTATAATATCATCAGTGTATTTTTAGAACTAGATTAACAAAAATGTGATCTAGTAGGGTTGGTTGTAGATCGCTTTTGCCAAGGCCTGAGGTTCTGGTAGAGCATGATCGACCGAATTCTTAGCTCTAAATCTGCTCTTCAAAAAAGCTTATAAGTTATTTTATCTTGGAAATATAGATCAAGGTCAGTCATCTTCAAACAATTTGAAGTCAATTCTAATTTAATTGCATACGGAACAGGAATTTGGAGACCTTAGACTTAACATATAGAATTTGACCTTTTAAAAATAGGTCAAGGTCAGTGATATTCTTCAATAGACTTCAGGTCCAGCCATAAGTGGTATAAATTTGGACAATGTAAATCTTTCATGGAATATTGTACTAAATAGAATCTGACCTGGATAAAATAGGTCAAGGATAAAATAGGTCAAGGTCAGTCATCTTCAGCACACCTTTGGAGCATCACCAGATGTACACATAGTATTGATTTGGAAAGCCTAGCTTTATTTCTCAATGTTATATCATAATAAACAGTATATATAAATAGGTCAAGGTCAGTCAACTGGGATAGGCTTTTAGTCAATCACGAGTTGCACACATAATATGAATTTGGAGACCTAGCTTTAATCCTTCAAAAAATATAGCAAATACTAAAATTTGACCTTGATAAAATAGGTCAAGGTCAGTCATCTTCAGTAAACCTATCGACCTTTGCCAGATGTACACATAGTATTAAATTGGAAAGCCTAGATACATTTCATGTTAGACCATAATAAACAGCATATGACCTTGAAAAAATGGGTCAAGGTCAGTGAACTGGGATAGGCTTCTAGTCAATCCTTCAAAAAATTTAGAAATACTAAAATTTGACCTTGATAAAATAGGTCAAGTCAGTCATCTTCAGTACACCTCTGGACCTTCGCCAGATGTATACATAGTATTAATGTGGAATTACAAGCGTCTGGTCCGTCATTCATAATTCAGCCGTCGTCCATTAGAGAATATCCAAGTCCATAATCCAAAGACCTATTCCATATAACAGTATTAGCACCAAATTCAAAAAGACAATCATAATATACATAAACATAGGCTTGCTTAGCTTTATTTCTTCATGTTATATCATAATAAACAGTATATGACCGTTGAAAAATAGGCCAAGGTCAGTCAACTGAGGTAGGCTTCTGGTCAATCACGAGTTGCATACATAATATGAATTTGGAGACCCTAGCTTTAATCCTTCAAAAAATATAGCAAGTACTAAAATTTGACCTTGATAAAATAGGTCAAGGTCAGTCATCTTCAGTAAACCTCTGGACCTTTGCCAGACGTATACATAGTATCAATTTGGAAAGCCTAGATATATTTCTTCATGTTACACCATAATAAACAAAATATGACCTTGAAAAAATAGGTCAAGGTCAGTCATCTTCAGTACACCTCTGGACCTTCGCCAGATGTATACATAGTATTAATTTGGAAAGCCTAGCTTTATTTCTTCATTTTATATTATAATAAACAGTATATAACCTATAAAAATAGGTCAAGGTCAGTCAACTGGGGTAGGCTTCTAGTCACTCACCAGTTGCATAAGTAATATGAATTTGGAGATCCTAGCTTCAATCCTTCAAAAAATATAGCAAATACTATAATTTGACCTTGATAAAATAGGTCAAGGTCAGTCCTTTTTAATAGGCTTCTGACCCTTCACCCGATACATTTGTGGTATGAATTTACAATGCCTGGCTATAATTCTTCTTGAGATATCGTGTTCACAAGAAAGATGGACAGACAGACAGACGGACAGACGACGCTGACGACGACAATACCAGGGGTCGAAATTTACACCTGTCTACCTGTCTCTGACAGGTATTTTTTGAAAGATACAGGTAGAGAAACAAAGTACCTGTCTCTATTGACAGGTAGCCAATAATTTTGTTTTGGTGTTCAAAATATATCTTCAACAAAATTCATTCAAAACACCTGCTAATAAGTGCAAGTAAACAAGGTGTCATTAATTTATTAGTGTCTTGCAACATCTAAATTTGTCATTAATCTCGAGTTACATGTATGTGACAATTTCAACGATTGCATGTTCAGGTAATTGTTAAAGGTGACAGGTAAACAATTTGGTCACCTGTCTCGTATGACAGGTAAATTATTTTGAATATTTCAACCCCTGCAATACCCTTCGGGCAAAATTTGCCCGAGGGGTAAAAACTGTCCCAGATATAGACCGGACATGAGGGATGGACAGACGGACAGACAGACAGATGGACAAACAGACAGACAGACGGAAACCGCCATCATATAATACGTCCGCCTTTTGGCGGGCGTATAAAAATGGTGCGGCTATCAGGCTTTCGGACTACAATTGATTGACTGGCTTTTATTCTCTGGTCTTTCTGCTCCAGAAGAAAGACACAGAAGAGATGATAATGTTTACCTTCCTCCTCCATCACACTTTCATATGGAATCATTCTCCTAGATTTGGGTTGCCCTAAAACAGGAAAAATGGATGATATATCTTGATTTGCAAGATGTTTCACTGCATATCCCAATTCAGTCATCTGGTCATCACATCACAAATATCAAAATGGTGAGCCTCGGATGGTTTGAAAGTGTGGTGCCTCCGTTCGGCTTCTCAACCGCTCCTTTAGATTTCATCAAGAGGTGGTGGCATTCATTCAAAGTCAGGGTCTGGAATATTCCTCCAGACAAGAACTGGATACAGATGTATTTTGAAAGATTTTCAAATGGCACTGGGTTATCTTCCAGGAAAGTTACCTCAATCATGCACTGACATCAACCGGATAATAGCATCTCTACCTCAGAATCGATGGAAAAAGATTTGCCACTTGGTTCCAGCATTTATGAAACAGTTTTTTGCACAGCAATTTGCTTTTCTTCTAACTTTATATACATGTACTACATAATAAATTAGATAAGATATACTAATATATTGGGGATCGAAAAGTCAGGCAATTGTAAAACTAGATAATGAAACACATGCAAATCAATGAATACACTAAAATATAGACAAATTTGAATATATATTCAACATAACAACAAATTAACATATATTGATATATTACAGGTCAGAAATCAAACAAGTTCTCAAATACATAGTTAAATATGATAAGCTAATAAATTAATATGGCATTTCTTTGTAAGTCGCATGCACATGTGCCACAAGAAATAACTCTCTACAGACAACCACCAGGGATTTGAGACATCAGAGTTTCACAAAATAAACCAGTCATACGCAACAGAGCATTATGGTTGGACTATAATGCGCAACCAAAAGTGGAAGCCTATTGAGAATGACAGGGGTTGGAGACTCCGGGGTTTCACCGAAGGATAACCATGGAACTAGACAGGCACAATATTAGGGCAATGCGGGTTGACTGCACATGTGCAACCAGAAGTGGAACTCTATATCAAGAAATACTGCAGGGATTCATACACGTCAGTTCTACGTACCGAATTTCGGTTCGTAGATTGAGTTTTAAAACTCAATTTTTCAGATCAAAACTCAATTTTTTTGAGTAAAAAATCAAAAGTTTTCACCAAAATATTTATACTCAATTTGTGTGTTGGAAACTGAATTTTCAAGCTTCGGAAACTGAATTTTTAAGCTTCGTAAATTCGAAATTACATTACAATACCCGGTTGTCGGGAAATCATCCCATGGTCGCGAAAGCACATGTGAATCTGTCGGCAGCAACAACAACGTCAAGTGCAAACTCCGTCAGCTGCTCTGAATTTACCTCGGACGACTTAGTCTGTTAACGGGATATATTCATCCGAGACTAGTTTATCACACGTAATGTTAGTTACATCGACGTATAATTCCGTGGAAGAATCCCGAATACTTATGAACCGTAATTTCACTGAACAATCGACGAGTGGCCATTTTTTTTTTTTGGTTTCGTTTTCGTTCGACCGTTTCGTTCTTGTTCCTTCCAACGCAGGGAGATACAAACGATACTGAATAAAGACACGTTGTTTTCGTAGATTGTCAATCGTAAGCATTTCTTCGTATAATCTGTGTGGTCTGTCTTGAGAAAATAGTAATACTGTATCATTTTCAGTTTGGTAACGAAGATTGACACAACCGTACAGCGTGCGGATGACAAGGGAGTGAACTCTTCCTAGCGAGAGAGCAAGCAAGCGTTTTGAAGCGTTTCGTTGTTGTTTTTTCCTTCTTTTTTTTTTGTTAACCATATTCTATCAAAATAATATCATCCTCAAGACTCCTATTATCTGTGTAACCCAATACAATCATCGTGTATATAAATAAAATATATACAATCATCGTTTTATAAACCAGTGTGATTTTTCATACTGGTGGTCATTTGTAATTGAATAATATCACAATAACTGGAACTTCACTTATGTCATCACAATATTTTTATATTTATTAATTCACTGCTTTTGTTAAATGTTTCCATAATTAAAATTATTTTTCTGTTAATGTTAAATTTTGGATAATGGTTTCTTCAAATTTAATTTTAGATCTAAATTAATAGATAAATGGGGTTTTTATGATATCAATATATATTTTTTTTATAATTACCACCTAACAAGTTGGGCCATATTTGTATACTGAAATAATTCAGACAGTCCTGTGTGGAAGTTGGAAAAAGGAATTCAAAGTTCTTTTATGTATTGTTGATTGATTGAGATATAACAGCTTTCAGAGAGGGAAATAGTTGACACTCCTCACTGCATGTATATGAGAACTACATGTACATGTATAAATGAAAACCAGTACCGGCAGCATTACAGAGTTTTACCTGATTACCTGAAGTATTACTCGTAAACAACTTGAATAAATCTAACATAATTTGTTCATGTATCCTGCCGGATACCTGAAAACACAATGATGGAAACGAGTAAACGCAATCAACAACACAAAATGGTTTTAATTACACAAAAGGTTAAAAAATACCTGAATTGGTAACAGTAGACAAGGTTCATAGAAGGTAACATTTACCCTGGTTTGTAAAAAAATTATAATATACTCAACACTGGGGGAAAAAATGACCCTGGTTTGTAAAAAATTTATATACTCAATTTGAGGGATAAAAAATGCCGATAAATTTTATTTTAACTCAATTTGAGTAAAAAAACCCTCAATTTTCCAGATTTCGGTTCGTAAAATTTGGACTTCTATGAATCCCTGTACTGGTTTGTGTTTCACCAAAGGATATGCCTGAGCACAGTCATGTGCACAGGGGGGAGGGAGCACAATAATTGTGAATGAAATGCCTTGAAATAGGCCCCCCCCCCCTTTTCTTACGGGTCCAAATTTATCCCCTTTCTTCCTTCAAGGGTCCAAATTTATCATGACTACATGTAGTTTTAAATTGCAGTTTCATGCAAAGTACCAACTTCTTTCCTGTCTTAGTTCTATCTGATTTAGTGTTAACTCCAGCAGTCTTTATGAGTTATCAGTTTCATATGATATCCCCTCTCTTTTTAACTACAAAAAATTAAGCTTGGCATTGTTGCAACAACTTACGCATCGATGCTTGCAGAGGTGTTAGAATTTGACTTTGACGAGAAGATGGTTTCATAGAACACCAATATTTGAGGAAGATTTTTTTCCCCCCTCTTTGAAAGAGTTAGAAAGTCGGAAGTTGTGATAATTTTCAGCTTAAAATCTTCTGGAATTTCAAAATTTCTCATGGGCGGACCGAACCCCCGCTTTGACCCCGATTTGGCCCCCCAAATGTTGAATTACTTCCACCGCACCTGGGGCAATTAGTGCATTGTGAGTCAATTAAGCACGTGTAATCAGATTTCTCTACCTAGTACAACGGGTTATAGATATCACCAACTGATACTACTCATGCAGTCGTGGAACTCCCTAGCGAAACCACAGGGGTTAGAGACACTGGAGTTTCACCACAGGAGATACCTGGACCCAGTCATGTGCAATAGTGCACTAGTGAGTTAACTGTGCACACATGTGCAAACATAAGTGTTACTCTCTACTGAGAACAACAGGAATTAGAGACAGCGGCTTTCACCAACGGAGACCCCTGAACACAGTTATGTGCAAGTGAGTGAATGAATGAGTAGGATTTAACATCATTTTCAACACCTTTTCAGTCATATCACGACAATACCTGCATGTGTCAGAACACAAGAGTGTCCACAGTTCCTATTATCCTGGACACTGATCAGCCCAGCTAGTACAGCACCCGGTCACCCATCCAAGTATTGACCGAGCTCAACGCTGCTTAACTTCGGTGATCAGATGAGAACCGGTGTGCCCAACGTGATGTGCCGTTATCTTCGTTATATTATATTCACTCACTCATTCACTCTCCGTCGACTTCTGCTGGAAGTCCTATGAACGATTGCTTTTGTGTGTTTTTATTTATACAGAAATGCAAACAGGTGGTTCTCAAACATGTGATAGTGGGATTCTCAATGGGACGATAAAGTTTTAATAAGCTCACATCAAAATGAGAGACTGCTTCCTTTTACAAGATTTTCAGGTTTCTGGGGTCTATACTTCTTGTTTCATCTTAATTATATTTATTACGCCTCAGAGTAGTTTGTTTGATAGCCGATTGGTCAATTGCCATCCCATAAATAGTTCGTATTAGGTCAGCTACACACCACATACGAATAATCACGTGTTAACGTTACCATAGTGGAACGTGGAATTGACGTAGCCTGTCCTTCAAGGCAACGTCACAAAGCCGACACGTTAGAAAACGAAGCGCTACGTCGTACCAATGGCTTTGTGACGTTGCGCCTCAGCGTTTGCATTCAATCCAAAGACGTTGTGGGCATGCGCGACTCATAGAACCTGTTTCGTATTAGGTCAGGAAATGTGAATCAGTTGAAATTGTCTTACGAAAACAAACCGCATTTAATCGTTGTTGTTGTGGCTTTTTCGGCTTAAACAAAGGCTCTTCGGCATAATAAAATCGTTATGATGTTTGTTTGAGGGGGCATACGAACTATTTACATGGTCAGTGTGGGGAATTCTTATCGGTCTCGCCTGACGGCTCGACCGATAAGAATTCCCCACACTGACCATGTAAATAGTTCGTATGCCCCCTCAAACAAACATCATAACTGATAATATTGTACCCCTAAATCTATATTGCAGGTAAGAAAATTAAATAAAGAATCACCATCTACAATGTACTACTCAGTACTGTCTGTGTTCCGTCGGGACATCAAGATTCAAATTCATTGTACAGACACCAGCAATGCAGCAGAGTCCAAAAAATGAAATGAAGATGACCACATTTTGATTTAACAGTTGAACAGCAACATAACAATATGATCATAATACTCATAATATGACTAGAAGTATAAAACTACATATAGTAATCTAACTACCGTACGTACGCAACACACTGGACCTTAAGTTTTACTTTGTTCATTGAACTCCCGACATTGATTCCATGAGATGGAACTGTGAGTTTGCGAAACTCGCAACGTAGATCGTTCAAGCCGAAGGGTCATTGGATATTTAACAGGTTAAATCGTTGTTAATTAACCATATAAAGCTTCGAAGCCATATTATAATAATACATTAAATTATCACCAAGCGCAGTGTTTACTGTTTTCAGTATCTCGACCCGGAAATAGATTCAGCAAATCAACCCGGAAATAGATATCTATTTCAACTCCGATTGGCCAATCTTACTTCATTCAGGGAGGATTAATTATTCGAAAATTATGAGGATAACATGCGTTAGATCAATCCGAAAAACAGATGCCCAAATCTGCCATCGCATAAAAATCCGTACCCGTAATATTGAAGATACAACTGCCGTTT
>JAVTVY010026671.1:0-10422 GCA_036873755.1 Hanleya hanleyi | reverse complement strand
AGAGCTATGATGGAAATGCTCTGACAACTCGTATACTGGTAATTGGTGAGCTGTTTAGCTGTGACAACTCGTACATTGGAGATTGGTGAGCTGTATCGTCGTCAGATGTAAATGACGGCATTTAACACAAAAGACTAGTCTGTAAGGCCCGATGTCGACCCAGAATCAACTTCCCACAAATCCTATACCATGACAGGACCTACGTCAAAGAGATTACCTCTCAGTATAGTGTTTATATCCAATTTCCTATACCAGCGTAGTATAGACCACTTTACAAATATCGTATATAGGCCTAAAGCATATGCATCGTTCACATGTACCGTTAGTCTGAATTCCGTTAAATTCTAATATGTACAGGCGCTAACATGTGTAACTGCGTATGCATGTATTGAAAATAAATCCACTTGCTTACGTTCTTGGGTTTCATGGCAAGGCAAGAGTACTATTCAGTATAAACTGTATGACTCATCTGTCCGCCTGTCTCATGTCTCATTTCAATAGTAAAGGTTTGGGAACAGCTGGTCCTAATAATTGTCTGCGAGACCTGCCCACTGCATATAAGATATTTTTGCTGGCATCATTGAAAATTCTCTCTTGCAGGAAACTAGCCTATGTTTATGTATACTATGATTGTCTTTTTTGAATTTGTTGCTAATACTGTTATATGGAATAGGTCTCCGGATTATGGACCCGGATATTCTTTAATGGACGACGGCTAAATTATGAATGACGGACCAGACGCTTGTACTTAAAGCATGGAATCGTATATGTTTTTATTAGGGTATTGTGGTTAGGTTATAAGTTTTTATTTCATTCACTTTTTGAATTGTTGCTAACTGTTCTACGAAATAGGTCTTTCGATTATGAACGCGGAAAATCTTTTAAAGACGACGGTGTATATTGATGCCGGATCTGATTCTTACTAGACTTAATTTTAGTTTTAGGTGTGGGTTAACTGTTAGGGAGAATGTGTCGAAACATACGAGGGGAGACAATGCGTTCGGGGGGACATCTGGTCCTCTTACACGGGGCATTGAGATCAGTATTACTTAAATACCTTCCCTTATAATACTCGTATGTCGTTGTTGTATGTACGTGAATGTCTTATGTTGATGAATAAAATCCAGTATGTACATTATTTCTTGTTTTCGTCTTTCATATAGATCTAAAACCTTCATAGTGAAGCACTGAAGGCGT
This sequence comes from Hanleya hanleyi, assembly GCA_036873755.1. Classification (NCBI taxonomy): domain Eukaryota; kingdom Metazoa; phylum Mollusca; class Polyplacophora; order Lepidopleurida; family Hanleyidae; genus Hanleya; species Hanleya hanleyi. The sequence goes on along the minus strand of JAVTVY010026671.1, from coordinate 9,225 downwards.
TGCTAATCGTGTTGTTCTGTACATGACCCCGATATTCAAGTTAGATTCACTCATTCGAGCTATATATCGCGACCTATCAAGAAGAACTTATTCCTAACTGCTAAATTCTCCATATGCCAGTGTCCGTGTTTGCTTGTATGCCGCGTTCCCCGCTGACATATAACTGTTGCATGCCGACTGTTAAATCGATAACGAGTGACTGTGTGAAAGGATTGCCGTTCAAAATTTTCAGCGTGAAGAGCTAATAAATCCCACACTTTACATCTCTCTCCCAAAAAGTTCGACTCTTCGGATGGTTTTCTACAGCAAACGTCTTTTGTTTAATTGCCAATCATCAACGAACGTAGAATGTTAATTATTCCATCTTCAACCTTGTGTTGTTGTAAATCGGTCAGTTTTCCCATTAAACATGTCGGTGTATGGGAGAACACCACCGATTCAAGCCTTTTTCCCCCTTGAAATAATACCAGCGATAGTTGTAGATACATGTTCATATAGGTCTGCACTGGCCTGATGATTAGTATGGAATGGTTATTCCAATTCGTTGGTGTCAGAAACACCGTGTTCATATCATTCTGTTTTTATTATCACCTCTCAAAATAGTATCCTCTTCAACTGTGTGGCGATCAAAGAATTGTTGTTACACGCTGTACATCATTTAACTTCCGACTTCTGGATGACCCTGTCCCCACCTGTGCGACCCTGTGTCTTTCCGCTGACTCAGCGTCGAAAATAGCCTCTTCGAGACAGGACCACCTGTGCGACCCGATGGCCCTCCTTCGACCTTTTCCAAAGAGCCCCCTCTCACCCTTTCCAAAGAGGCCCCTTCTCCAGAATGCTTTCTCAGCTGGACTGTATAGAGACCCATAGGACTACCACATACAAGTTTACAGGGACCTGTAAAAATTCTGCTGTAACATTGAAATAGCGTAATACAATAACATTTCCCTGAATCATTCTGATTTGTTTTCTCAAACTAACGTACATATTTTATCTGATCTGTGAAAATGATCATAAACTGCTCATGAACCATGCAGCTTCGATTTTATGAACTACCCTGGTACCTCAGAAATAGAATGCACCAAAGTCTACTTCTTCTCTACTTCTTCATCTGTTCATCAAACTTGTTCATGAACTAGAGCAAAATAACCATGTTCATGAATAGTTTAGCTTATGAACTGTTTAAGAAATCCAGTGTATGAACTGCATATGTGAATACTTTTTGAACTAATGTAACCAGTTCAGGAAAAGTTCTTAAAGTTCATGGACTGTTCATAAAATCATGAACTTCAGTTTGCTGTGGAGCAGCTTGGTAGATAAATTTCCAATAAACAAGAACCGTGCAAAAGCACCGAGAATCTCTCGGGATTGAAGGTATTTAAATATGGTCTTGCCTGTCAGTTGATGAAACATGAACTTGAGCAACGAGTGATAAATTGACAGGTTCATCTAATTACCCCCACAATATAGGTCAATACGACCAGTTTTTGATAGTCTTCTCTTTTGTCACTAGGGGAGATTGGGGTACAGTGAGACATGGGGCACAGTGGGACAAGCCGTCTAGCTCCTATGTCAATGACTGGAAGCACATTACATTATTATCAGCAGAAAGTCGCTACACCCAAACAACTTCCATATTGATTACCAGTGAAAACTATCATACGGACAAGAAAGTAATTTTGTAGGACTGAGGATGATATTTTGTTACACCAAGTTTTCAGCAGTATTTCACTGCTGTTTTGTTACTACTGAGAGAGGATATAGACGAGCGACCGGGACCCTGTTTTTAGGAATAAAATGCACCCCCGTACACAGAGGCAAACTATATATCATTGGAATGCTTCGACTCTCTGCCTATAGATGAGGTAGGACGTGGCGGTGAAAACTATTGCCGTATGCTGAACAAATTAGGAAATATAAGAACAATTGGATTGCATCTTTCTACTTTTAAAATGGGGGTATACGTATTAAAATGACTATATCTTCACTCGTACCGGGCATATGGCAAACTGGTTCTTCAATCGTCTAATATCAAAATAGGGGCCATCTCCAAAATACAATTAGATTGCGTCAAACGCATTAAAAACTATGTCAAAAGTTTTTTTGTGGGTGAAATTCTTCGTTGTTAAATGACCAAAATGGTTCTTATGTCCAATTTAGTCATCGATCAAATACTTCGGCAAAGATTTGGTGCGATTGCCCTTTAAATCTTCAATATAACGAGCATCATTCACCATAGGATATTAGATAAAAAACACTAAATACTGAATTAGAGGACGGGTTTCTCGAATGTCAGTCACCAAAAATAATTTAGTTCCGTGATTTAAGCCCAACTCACACTACGAACATTTTGTTGTATTAGAACAAAAACACTGCTCAGAACATGTTTTGTCTGCAGTGTGAGGTGCCCAGAAACACGAACATTTTGTTCGAGAGACATGTTCGTGAAATCAAACATGTTTGATTTTCGGAACATGTTTTCGTCCTCAAAACAGTTTTTGTCTTCAGTGTGTGGTGATCGCGAACATTTGTCCGAACATTTACCAACAGTTATCCAATCAACTGGCAGCTGTCGCTCATGTGACGAAGCCGCTCTAACATGACACAACAAAATGGCTTCCATCACATGACCGGCAGCCTCGCTGCGTGATCGCGGCGACTGGCGGTCAAGAGAAAATGTTCGTAGTGTGAGGTTACCACGAACAAAAACACGAACAAACTGTTCTGTTCTAATACAACAAAATGTTCGTAGTGTGAGTTGAGCTTTAGACATTCACTTGACCATGTTGACGTAGCTATATATTGTTTTTTCAAACGTACAAATTAGGTTAGAATTGTAATATCGGATCGTTTCAAAATATCCACAAAACACACGGGAAGACGCAGAGTGGCACAAAGTTACAAAATTGGCGAAAGAGTGCTGTGAGCATCAGTTTTTACATCAATTATTTATCTAATTTTCTGACAGCGTTAAATAGATCACCGCAATACAAGAACATGTCTATAAACATACCCACTCTCCTGGTATGTTCCGACATCACAACAGCCTGAGTATAGGAGTTTTATTATAACATCACTACACGTACTCATGTACTCATATGTACTCAATGATGCCAGCAAGACATCATGTTGTTCCAAAAATACAAAAAAAATATCAATCCGTATCGCTGATCATTATTATTAATCCATATGATATTCGTTGTAAAGTCGTTATATCGAGTATGATGTATCTCAGTCACGCTTTGATTGTGTTTGTTCATATGAAAACTATGAGGATCTTGAAAGACATAGGGCCCCTAACCCCGGGTTAATCGAAATTAGACACAAGTTATGAAACGTACCGCCATAGATTTTCCACGCTACGCTCGTATTTTGCTATCAGCATGCGATATGTATCAAATTTGAGAAAACTCAAGTGGAGGCGCTTGATGATATAGCCCTATTACAGTTCATTAAAGAGACTGAAAGAAACAGCATGAAATGGGTCAAAGCAGATAAATCTCGAATTGAGATTGATATATTTCAATATCTACAGAACTCCAGAAGCGACAATTCTGTCTTGACACTTTGATGAAAAGTAATAATTCTGTACAGAACCTGGACCTTATGGATCTTGGAAACTGCGGTCGACGTTAGAAGAAACAGCAGTAGTATACAAGGCGTAAACCAGTATCATTTTTCCTCACTGCGCATGCGCAGAACCAAAATTGTGGCGGTATTGTGGCAGTATTGGGGAGGTGCGCATGCGTGATGAGGGGGCGTGGCCTATAGTGAGTGGGGTGGGTTCAAAATGGCGGCTACTTACAGTCCGCTTGGCCTAATGTGAGTGGGGTGGGTTCAAAATGGCGGACTTTAAAGAACCCACCCCACTCACCCCGTGCACTGATTGACCTGGGATGTGAGTGGGGTGGGTTCTTTAAAGTCCGCCATTTTGAACCCACCCCACTCATTGGCCTAATGTGAGTGGGGTGGGTTCAAAATGGCGGACTTTAAAGAACCCACCCCACTCACCCGTGCACTGATTGACCTGGGATGTGAGTGGGGTGGGTTCTTTAAAGTCCGCCATTTTGAACCCACCCCACTCATTATGTGAGTGGGGTGGGTTCAAAATGGCGGCACCCTATTTTCTACAGACAACTTAAAGATGTGAGTGGGGTGGGTTCAAAATGGCGGCCCACTATTTTCTCTCCGACCGCTTAAAGTCCGCCATTTTGAACCCACCCCACTCACCCTGTGCACTGATTGACCTGGGATGTGAGTGGGGTGGGTTTAAAATGGCGGCTTAGGGTGTTGTGTGTGTAAAATAAGGGGCCGCCATTTTGAACCCACCCCACTCACCGGGGTCAGTGAGTGATATGTGAGTGGGGTGGGTTCAAAATGGCGGCACCCTATTTTCTCCAGACCACTTAAAGTCCACCATTTTGAACCCACCCCACTCACCCCGTGCACTGATTGACCTGGGATGTGAGTGGGGTGGGTTTAAAATGGCGGCTTATGGTGTTGTGTGTGTAAAATAAGGGCCGCCATTTTGAACCCACCCCACTCACCGGAAAACGTATAAAAGCAGTCGATTTTTAGGGAAAGGGGTGTATTTCAATTGGACTTACCTGATCTGCCTGTCTGCCTCCCTGCCTGTTTGCCTGCTTGCCTATCCGCTTGTATGAGACGAAAAGCATGAGACGTGGAGAAGATTTTCCCTTGGACCCAGCAGCACCTCCGGTTGAAGTCTTGCCTGAAGACGAGCGTGTGAGGGTCATTTATCAACGACACTGGGCTACATTTGTGAATACGTTCATTGTGTGTTAATAAAAATATAGTAGAAAATTAAAAAAATGCTTTGTGTTCATTCTTTTTTCCCTTTTTTAATAGTCAAATAGCTCCAAAACGTCTATTTTCATTCTTGCGCATGCGCAGAATGCTGATAGTTCAACCCACACCAGTCCATCAGATGTCCCTTCATCTCACCTTCACATTGATACCTTACTCGGCTCCATCGGGTCACTAGGGGCTCTCCTAGTTCCAAAAAAGGCTATTTTCATAGCCTTCGGCCTTCGCGCATGCGCAGAAGGCCGATATGTCAACCTCACACCTAGTCCATTAGATAGCCCTTCACCTAAGCTTCAATTTGATACCTCACTCGACCCACTACCTCCAAAATAAAATAAATGAAAAAAAAAGATCGATCTTGAAGATCGATCTTTTAAAATAGATGGGGTTAGGGGCGTCCCTCATAAAATGCACGGGTGAGTGGGGTGGGTTCAAAATGGCGGCACACTATTTCTCTCCCGACAGCTTAAAGTCCGCCATTTTGAACCCACCCCACTCACCCGGGTCGTGGGTGAGTGGGGTGGGTTCAAAATGGCGGCACCTTATTTTCTCTCCGACCGCTTAAAGTCCGCCATTTTGAACCCACCCCACTCACCTCGTGCACTGATTGACCTGGGATGTGAGTGGGGTGGGTTTAAAATGGCGGCTTATGGTGTTGTGTGTGTAAAATAAGGGGCCGCCATTTTCAACCCACCCCACTCACCGGGATCATGTATAAAAGCAGTCGATTTTTAGGGAAAGGGGTGTATTTCAATTGGACTTACCTGCCTGCCTGCCTCCCTGCCTGCCTGCCTGTTTGCCTATCCGCTTGTATGAGACGAAAAGTATGAGACGTGGAGAAGATTTTCCCTTGGACCCAGCAGCACTTCCGGTTGAAGTCTTGCCTGAAGACGAGCGTGTGAGGGTCATTTATCAACGACACTGGGCTACCATACGCCATTGTTTTCACCGTGAGTCACCAGTCCATCAGATGGCCCTTCATCTCACCTTCACATTGATACCTCACTCGGTTCCATCGGGTCACTAGGGGCTCTCCTAGCTCCAAAAAAGGCTATTTTCATAGCCTTCGGCCTTCGCGCATGCGCAGAATCACCCTAATTCAAGCCCACACCCAGTCTATCAGATGCTCCTTCACGTTACCTTCAATTTGATACCTCACTCGACCCTATTGGTCCATTAGGGACGCCTCTAACTCCAAAAAGGCTATTTTCACACCCTTCGGCCGCCGCGCATGCGCAGAATACCGATAGTTCAACCCCACACCCACCCCATTAGATGTTCGGTCACTTTACCTTCAATTTGATACCTCACTCGACTCCATTGGTCCATTTTAAAAATAAATTTTTTTTTGGCTATCTCCTACCTCCAAAAACGTCTATTTTCATACCTTTCGGCTAGCGCGCATGCGCAAAATGCCCATAGTTCAATCCCATACCCAACCCATTACATGCCCCTTCACCTCACCTTCAATTTGATACCTCACTCGACCCCATGGGTCCATTAATAAAGAAAAAATTGGGGGTATTCCATCCACCTTGCTTACTCCCTTGTCCCCCCCTCTAATTTGCCCCTCCCCCCTTTTAATTTCAATTTTTAATTGTTAAAAAAACATATAAAATGAAAAAGATTTTTTTTGGCTACATGAATCTTTTTTTCCTTTTTTATTCAATGATAAAAAAATTTTTTTGGCTATTCCATTTCCCTCCCCCCCTTCCCCTTGTCCCTCCACTTCAATTTTTACCCTTTTTTTCAATAATTTGAAGAAAAAAATAGTAAAAAAAATTTTTCTTTGATTTTTTTGGGGGGAAAAGGATGATGGGCATCTGGTGTTATTTGGGTGTGCTTAGGAAAGAAGTTTCCTCTTTCGGAAAGATGGGTTGGCCATTCTGGCTAATTTTTCATGGTTAAAATAAAAAAATACCCTGGAAAAATTAATTTAACAAGGCCATTATTTTTTTAGACGCTCCCCGAGTGGCTAAATTAAGAGTCTGGACTCATACGAGGATAAAAAATAAAATTAGTGCATTGCTGGACTCGAATTTCAAGTCTTAATAATTACCTGAACAACCATAGGGCTGTGAGAGAGTGAAACCCGAGGCTTGCCAAGCCATAGTATATAGGTAATACAGGCTCTACGTACGTGAAGGGTTTTTTTAAATAATGGGGAACCCCTAGTACGCATGACACAGCTTATAAATTTAAGGCACCGTTAATTCACGGAATCAATGACTGAAATAGGTAGCCCACATCCTTTTCATAATGTTACCTTAATAAAACAATGGTATTCATACGACATTATAAATTGGTAAAATGCACTTTACCAAGGGGCCGCAACTCTGTTGCGACGAAAATTGGCCCGCCAACTGCGTAGAACGTGCTTCTTCGCCGTAAAAGAAGGTACTGTTTTCTTGATTTTCTAAAGTTCTCATGAACGAAACGAGCTGGAATTTTCAGGGCACGCGTATCGATTGCTAAGTGATAGACTTGCTCTATTTTTAATCCAGAAAATTAATTTATTTTTAATGGTCACGGTTTTCTGTATTTTCGTTTTCGCTCGAAAACTCGCTAAAAATTAAAAATCAGGACGTAGTCAAGGGGTAGACGGCTGAAATTTTTAATACGACTCCCTGATTTATCTGAGCTGAATTGGAACTAAAAATTCTATGAGCGGTGAGATGTATTGTAAAATGACAGGCATTTATAATTCAGAAGGAAACACACCGAATTTTCAAGGGTTCCCAAAATCTTTCTGCTGCCTACACGGCTCCAACGATCTCTCTGTGTTCTTCTGTATCAGCAATTCTCGGATCTCGAGTCGGATGATGTGTAAACAGAGGACGTCGTCGTCTTCTAAAACTCATGATTGTGTATTGGTGAATAAATGTCAAAATTATACGCTATTTATAGTCTAGTGGGAAGGGAGGGAGGTGAGTACAAAATGGCCGTGATCCACAGGCCTCCATTTTTAACCCACCCCACTCATCGGCGTCAGTGAGTGCAAGACAGGCTGACCCACTGTATAGTGATTGGGAGTACAAAATGACGGTCATCCACAGACCACCATTTTGAACCCACCCCACTCACCGGTGTCAGTCAGTGCAAGAATCCCACTGTGCTGTGTACCCCTTGTCCCAAGCATTAAATTTCTTATTATTTTTTCGATAAAACTCGTCACAATTTTCATGGAACTATTAGACGACTGTCACCCAGAGTCTACACGTTTTTTTAGTCAGGAAAATTAATTTATTTCTAATGTATCTGGTGTTTCAGACTCCCGTACACGATTTTTATGGGTTTAAAATCAATAAAAATTAATAAAATAGCGGTAGTGTGTAGCGTTAGACGGTTAAATTTTTTTTATACAATACATTGAATTGCCTGAGTGCAACTTGCAATAAAAATATAGGTGCGTTGACAGTTATTGAAAAATGACAGTCGTTTTTAAAATGAAAAAGAAACACAAATATTGACAGTGTCGTAAAAATATATCACACAGCTAGAGTGTTCTCGCGGCCGTCCGCGCGTTAGACTATAAATAGCGCTGTATTTTTTTAATTATTCACCAGTACCCAGTCATGGAGTCACTACCGCCTACTGAAATCAAGGATATTGACGACTTCATGACCCATGATGAAAATCAATTCTACGGGGATATCATAAGTTTGGTAGATCATGACCAACCCTGGATAACTGATATCATGGCAGAATTATTTCCTCCTTCACCTGGGAACCAGCCTGCCTCAACTTCAACCATACCGGATGTTTTTCCAGACGTCGACGCCGAGTTAGAAAAGATGTTGAAATCACCCCCAGCTCAAGACGAACCGGTACAAGAGGGACCCCCCGAAACAGAGGGAAGCACCCAGGCTACAGAAGAACAAAGACCAGATGCCAAGGCAACAGAGAACAGAGGAGAACATTTCACCCAGAAGAAGAAGAAGAGGGTACAGAAAAAAAGAAAAGATGTCCGGCTACGCGAGAGGCAAGACAGAACAGATACAAGGGGCAAGAGAGAGAGGACAATAAGACCCCCCCTCCAAAAAATGCACGATGAGGCGTATTATGTTTGGACCATCTCCACTTCAACATTGGGTTGTAACACAGAACGACAAAGCCAATTATATCTACCCTGCGTGGAATGTTCTAACCAGTTTGCCCGGTTTGCCATAGGCCCTTGTGGTCATCAGGCATTGTGTCAAGTCTGCATCCATCGTCGGGCCCAAATACCTACCTGTGCAGAAGCCAATCATCCCCAACCGTGTGAACTATTACCTCTTACCTGTACCGTGTGCGCTGAGAGAAGACACCGACTACAGATGCCCTCAACGATGTAATTTATTACATATCATCAAAAAAAAATGTCCTTTTCAGGACAATTATCTTTTCCGAAAGAGAACT